>OVBE01004252.1:0-24477 GCA_900406425.1 Iberis pinnata | reverse complement strand
CTGTAGGCATCATCATCCGAGTCACTTGATGACTTCAACAAACAAAAGAAAAGAAAAAGATTAGTAGTATGAAACATTAAAAATATTTGTGTATCATCGAACAACCTCTCTTTTCCTTGGCTTTGAGCGCTTGTTCTCGACCCACACTTGCTTTCCCTTGTCCATTTTTTCGCTTCAAAAATTACTGTTATGAACAAAATAGACTGATAGAAACAAACTTTTAGGGTTCGCATTATTTATAGAATGTCAAAAGGGGAAACCGAAGGGTTGCGGTTTTATTTCACAAAAGATTTGTTTTCTGTGGCAGATATGTTTAAAAACCAGCAATTAAAAACAAATCGGTAGTAGTAAATACCATGTTGTCAACGAGCGGTTGAGATTGCAAAGGCACTCCTTTTTAGGTGTTCTGACACGGTGCCTCTCTTTAATTATGTATAATGATGACTTTTACTGAAACGCCACACCTTTCTAGTTGAGACAACTACAATTTCGAAGTGTGTTTACCATTGGAGATTTGTTTCGTGTTCAAGATTTTTTTTAAAACGGAAATAAGAACTAATTCTGCAACACTATAAAAGACGGCAATGGAAATTAACATACTGAATGCAAACTGCAAACCGAGATACGATGAGTTCAAAATTTTTTAAATTTTTTTTACAAAACATAGTCATTAACAAAAGAGAAATCAACAAAGAGTTTCATCCCCTTCGCGGTCCCCCATCTCCATCGCCTCATCCATCGCATTCACCATAGCTCGATAAGCCTCCTCCATCGCCTTCATTCGCTTCTCCATTCTACCAATCATACCCTTGTAATGTTTGTGGAGTTTCTCGATTTCGTTGGCGTTATGGATTTTCAACACTTCCACGTATTCATCATCCTCCTCATTTCTCTTTGTCATGCTTTCTATTTGACCCTTGTAATGTGTGTGGACTTTTTCGAGAAAAACCCTAGTAATGTTTGTGAACTTTTTCGCTTCGTTATAAAGTTCCAAAAAATCAGCGAACTCATCCTTCTCCTCCGTCGCCATCTACAAAAACCCAAACAAAAGATTAGTAGTATGTACTGGAAATAAGGCATAAATAGTATTTGAGTCATAGTACAACCTTTCTTTTCGTGGAGCGCGAGTTCTCGACCCACACTTTCCAATCTTCGTCCATTTTTTCGTTTAAAAAATTACTGTTATGAACAAAATAGACGTAAAATAAGTTAGGCAAAGCAGTATATATATAGAAACTGAAAGGTTGTAAATGAATGATTGCGATTGAGAGGCATTAACTAGGGTTTAATGGGTAGTCGAACAGAGTTTTTTGAAAAATCGGCGATAATCAATAAATGTCGAAAACACTATCCAAAACGACACCGTGTTATTCAGTCACTTAGACAAATTCTTGATAGGAAATGAAATTTTTAAACCAACTTCGTTTAAAATGGCCCAAATTTCGTTCCAATGGGTCATATCATATGGGCCGTATGGGACGGATGGGCCGTGAAAAATGACGTCGCATGAGTTTAACAAAAAAAATCTGCCACGATTTTTAAAACTCGACATAACAAAACACCGTAGATTAATAAAAACGGCGGTCAAAGGATTAGGACAAATCGGCGGCAAACATATCTGCGGTAACGTGAGGGTCAATTCAGTAAGAAAAAATATCGGCGGCCACATGAGAAAAAAATCTTCGGCCATTGCAGATTAAAAAAAACGGCAGTCTCGAACGAAAGGGGTCAATCTGGCAATTTCGGAAAGTCATAACTCTGCGGTGACAACAAAAAAATCTACAGTTTAAAATAATAATTCTACAGTGACAAATATAATTGCAGTCACAGAGAAATCGGCAATGTCAACATAACTCTACAAAAAAAAATCTGCAATTTCAGAAAATCCCCAGTGTTATTCAAAAATCTGCGACAGAAACTCGACAATGGAACGACAAATCTGCGGTGACGTCGACAATTCGGCGGTGACGTCGACGATTCCAGAAAATTTGCGGCCAAATACTCAAACAAATCTGCGAGAAAAATCTGCGACGACAAAAATCAACAAAGCAAAATAAATCGGCAAAAACAAATCTGCGAAAACAAAACTACACCCAAACAAAATCTGCATTTCAAATTCTCGCAGATTTTTCTCGCCGCCAGATCACGCTGTGGCATTTTCGCAATTATTGGACAACTTTTTTCTTTCTCCTCGAATTATTTTTTTTTTTCTATTCTTTTTTTGTTTCTTCATGACCGAGGGGTAGAATGGGGTTAAACAAAAATTGGGATATCTCCAGTAATTCGCGATAATCTCGGGTTACGTATGCAATTGATTGAAAAATATAGGTCAAGTTATTACTTTTGCCTAATACTAAATCACCATGCTTTGAACATGTGTGTAGGGAGATGGTAGTTTGGTATTTTCTACAATACCACAATACCACATATTATGGTACGTCTTACAAGTTGACTAGATTATGGTATATTCCATAAAAAGTTTAACATTTATGGTATTTCTAAAAAATATCTCAAATATTTTTCCGAACTAACAACCATTACAACCTCATGTTTTAATGTAGTTTTTTTCGAGACAAAAAAATAAATTCCATTTAATTACTCCTTAAAAGTCTATTTTTGATCTATTTTTTTCTAAATTAAGTATAACATAGCTATTAATTTTGTAAAATCACAACCATTTATTTTAAAAGTCTAATTTCTACTGTGAAAACATTAAATTTAAATGTTAAAGTTACATTCCTAAGAACATCTCCAAAAGATATTTCAAATTTGAAGCTTTTTCTTCCTAAAGGGATATTTCAAATATGAAGTGTCTACCTTCTCACACTTCAAATTTGAAGTGTCATCTTTTCTTTATATTTTGGTCCCTACATTTATTTACATAATACTTTTAAGTCTTGTATTAATTATTTTAGTACCAACATTTTTATGGTTTCTTTTAAATATATACTGATTTATAAATCTTATATTTAGAAACATATAAATAAAAGTTACAATATTAAAATATGAGAAATATCACATACCATTAATATTTTCTTAAAGCATCAAGCAAATTTAATACAAAAGAGAGCAATAAAAAGTGTACATGGCACATAAATATTACAAAAATAAAAATATTACCACATAATAATTAATAATCCCCTAATTTGATCCACTACCTCCAAGATCATTAAAATATTGCCCGAAAAATGTTGGCGTAACCGAAGGTTGATGTTGCTCTTGATTTCTTTTTGTATGATTCTTGCTTGCTGAGATCGAATAAACTCAAGAGTACTACTATCACCGATAGACTTTAAATTTGTTAGCAATATTTTATTTTCCGCTTCCATTTCTCTTAACGCTAATTTTTTTGCTTAATTTTGCAAACGTAATTGAGTTAATTCATGATTCTTGTTCCTAGTTGTTGCACTTTCTTTTTAAAAGTCAAGAATTTTCTCATTTGATGAGACCAAAGTTTCAACAGCCGAATGATTACCTTCAAAGATCTTTCGTTTGCGTTTTGTTTTCTTCGATCCAATCGGACGTTGCGATGAATTTGATCCTAGATGAAGACAATCTTGGAGATTGTGATGTTGGAGAGCTAGAATGATGGCTTCCAATATAATGTCTTATTAATAAATTTTGCACGTAATAGTTAAATAATGAATATTTTATATTAATTTATAAAATTGTATGATATTTTTTAATTATGAAAAAATAAAGATAATATTACAAAATATAAGTTTTACGTTTTAAATTTGAAATGTGCCCTTTAAAATGCTCTAAACAATTATCTTCATAGACTTTCCACTAATATAATAATAATCTTGTTTTTCAATGTCTAATACAATGTGTAAATATATATAAACCTGTATTTGGTATTTAAGCGATTAATTGGTATTATTTAGATTAACCATTATAATAAAAAACCAATAGAAAATTTTAGGATGAGATATAATTTGAAAAAGATGATACCAAAAGGAAAGAAAATGGTATCTCCGGTACATTCCTAAGTGTTGACTTTTACTTGAAACCTTCTTCGCTTGGAAAACTTTCTAGAGAGAGAAAATTCTGACAACGAAGACAAAAACAAAAAGTTTCAGACTTTATTTTTCTCTCTCACGCGTTCTTCTTCTTCTTCTTCTTCCCCCTCTTTCCCAGAAAGTATCATCAAATCCCTTTTCCCTTTCTCCTTCTCCTCTTGACTTTTTTTTTCTTTTTCTTCGCATATAATACATACTTCTTTTTGGGTTTTCGATCTGGGAGACGAATCCAACGAGAAACTCCTCTCGGATTCTATGGCTACAGCTGCTATATTCTCATCTCTACGTCGGAGGAGATCTCCGTCACTTGAGGCCTTTTTGGCTCCCGTTGACCTTACCGGTGTCCCTCTTGTTCAAACCCTAGCTTCAATTTCTACGGAGATTGTTTCTTGTTTCAGCGATGTACGATTATCGTTCCAACGCAGGAACGCTCGTTCTCTCATTAATAAGATCAAAATCTTCGTCGTATTGTTCGAATTTCTTGTCGAATCAGGTTGGGGCTCAAGAAGCTCTTCGACGACCGCTTTGCTGTGCCTCAAGGAGCTTTATCTTCTCCTTTATCGCTCCAAGATCCTCGTCGAGTATTGCGCCCAATCCAGTAAGTTATGGCTATTGCTACAAAACCCATCGATTTCTGGCTATTTCCATGATTTGAACCAAGAGATTTCGACTCTTTTGGACGTTTTCCCGGTAAACGATCTCGGTCTCAGCGAAGACATTAGAGAACACATCGAGCTCTTGCAGAGACAATCCAGGAAATCGAGATTGTACATCGATAGGAACGATGAAACGCTTCGTGAAACATTTTATTCGTTTCTCGACGGATTTGAGAACGGGAAGATACCCAATCCGATTGATCTTAGATCGTTTTTCGTAGAGGAATTGAGGATTAGGGATTCGATGACTTTCAGAACCGAAATCGAGTTTTTGGAAGAACAGATTGTGAATCATGATGGTGATTTGGAGCCTACGGGTTCGGTAATCAATGGATTTGTGGCTATCACACGATACTCTAGATTTTTGCTATTCGGATTTGAAGAAGATGGATTGGACTTGAGAATTGAGAATCATAAGAAACCCAGAAAAGGGTTCGTTGCACAGGAGATTGGAGACACATTCATAAAAGTTCCAAAGGATTTCGTTTGCCCAATCACTCTAGATTTAATGACAGATCCTGTAATTATTTCCACAGGGCAAACTTATAATCGGAGCTCCATATCTAGGTGGATTGAAGAAGGGCATTGTACTTGTCCTAAAACCGGACAAATGCTCATGGAGTCTCGGATGGTTCCCAATCGTGCTCTGAAGAACTTGATAGTACAATGGTGCATAGCTAGTGACATATCTTATGATTCAGAGTTTACCGATTTACCAAATGAGTCTTTCCCGTCGGCTCTTCCGACAAAAGCTGCGGTTGAAGCAAACAAAGCCTCAGTTTCTATCCTTATTCAGTATCTAGAAGATGGCTCTGAAGCAGCGCAAACAGTTGCTGCTCGGGAAATTCGTCTTCTAGCCAAAACCGGAAAAGAAAACCGTGCTTTCATTGCAGAAGCAGGTGCGATTCCGCACTTGTGTCGCCTACTCAAATCCGAAAATGCTTTCGCGCAAGAAAATTCCGTGACTGCAATGCTTAACCTGTCCATCTATGAGAAGAATAAGAGTCGGATCATGGAAGAAGATGATTGTTTGGAGTCCATAGTAAGTGTCCTCGTCTCAGGTCTCACAGTGGAAGCTCAGGAAAATGCGGCTGCCACATTATTTAGTCTCTCTGCAGTACACGAACATAAGAAACGGATAGCAGCTGTTGATCAATGCGTTGAGGCATTAGCGTCTCTGCTTCAGAACGGGACACCAAGAGGGAAGAAAGATGCGGTTACAGCGTTATACAACTTGTCGACACATCCTGATAACTGCAGTAGAATGATTGAAGGAGGAGGAGTGTCGAGTCTTGTTGGAGCTCTCAAGAACGAAGGCGTAGCAGAGGAAGCAGCAGGAGCTCTGGCATTGTTAGTAAGACAGTCTCTTGGAGCTGAAGCTATAGGGAAAGAGGAATCCGCTGTTGCGGGGCTTATGGGAATGATGAGATGTGGAACACCAAGAGGAAAAGAAAATGCGGTAGCTGCATTGCTCGAACTATGTAGAAGTGGTGGAGCTGCAGCGGCGGAAAAAGTGTTGAGAGCACCGTCGATCGCAGGATTGCTTCAAACGCTTTTGTTTACGGGGACAAAGCGGGCTAGACGGAAAGCAGCATCACTTGCTCGGGTTTTCCAGAGACGGGAAAATGCGGCAATGCGGTTAGGCGGATACGGGTTTATAGGGAATACGAACGGGAATAGAGATGATGGCAATTTTACGACCGATGTATCTGTTCCAATGTCGATCTCTATATCTGTACCTGTGTTGTGATCAATGTTGTGGTTAAAAAGTTTTAAACTATTGTTGGTGGTGTTGGTGGTGGTGTTTGTCTATATCATCCATTTATTGGTTGGGAGGTATACTTCATGTAATATGTTAAGAGCAAAAATATGTATATGTATCTTCCATTGGGGTAAACATATTAAAACGGATTCTACTGTTATCATCTTTGTGTATTGTACTTGTTATAAAAGCTACGAAACGAAACCCATTGCGATATGAAAGTAATTGTATTTCTATAAGTTTGTGTATAAGTTGTATTATGTATCTAATAACGATGGATGTATATCTTAGCTTTAAAGATGCAATCAAATACATAAGGAAGATGAACCAACGAAAAAGATAAAGAAGACTTGAGTAGTTGAAAAACCTCGAAGGGAAATATTCAACAAAAGGAATAATTACATAGCAAATAATGAGAAAAGTTAGGATTGAAGTATGATTTGGATCATTGGTCTCTCCACTTGTGAAGAATATTACATAAGGCATTCATTGCACAGGTAGAAAATGATAGAAATTGATAGCTTTTGGTGAAGTGGCAAATTTACTTCTTGTTTTTAGGATTTGTTTGCTTCCTATATTTTTAATATGCTTCCTTGTAAGTGGGTTTCATAATTATAGATTTTTCCTTTATATAACTGTGTCACAATTTTTTATCAACTAAAACACGAGTTTAAGGAAGTTTTTAAGTTGACCTAAAAAAGCAGGGTTTTTTTTGTCAAACAAGATTTTATAGACCAACTTGACAAAAAAACCAGTACCACACAGTGTTGCATGAAGTACAAAAGAAATAGATAAATACACATACCGTTTATAAGCAAATAAAGTTTGAGATGGCACTAGTGCTAAGAAATAAGATATGTTGGAAGCTCAAGAACACATTTAGTAAAGTGATAGCGAAGATTGAAGTAACAATATGTAGATATTTAACAAGCAGAAAATCGACTACAAATTCACTACAAGAAAATATTGTTAAAAGTGATCGGGTGGCTTTTGAACATAACTATAACATCTCACTCCACAAAATCCATTCCAAGCAACACAAGCATTTAACGAGTTTAATGGAAATTAACCATCTGGTAAGAAACAAACTCTTTATTTCACCAAAACAAGGTGCCCAAGCATAAAAGAAACCCCCAAAGCAACACAAAGACTTATTTATAGATCATAAGTCTCTGTTTAATAGACTCTAACAAGATAACAAAAACTATTAACTACTAACAGACTCCACAAAACAAACTAATAAACTTTGTCTGTCACTTACTCTGAATCCAGCTCAGCTGCTGAACTCCTTCTTTTGCAGCTGCTTGTTCTACTTCCTTTGCGACTTTATCCGCTTCTTGTCTTAAGTGAGATGTTTCCTGTCTCTGCTTCTTAGTAGTATACACCCTCATGACCATATCACCATCCCACTGACGTCTCACCACAAGTTTATATATACATTTGATAATGTTCTCCTCAATCTTTTGATTTTTGTCTCTTTCTATCTCTCAAAGCTCTAATTAAGATTTACTTATATATGGAAATACATATTTGACCTAAGCTTCTCCTCTTGTCTTGTCTTTGTGGTCTTGAATTAGTTTGTGTCAGATGTTTGCATTTTCCAAGCTTCTTATACTGCTTCTTCTTGTGCCATCTTTTACTCATTTTTTCCATAACAAACTCAACAGAAGGAAATAGAAAGATCAATCTTCTAAGTTAATTACTGATATACTATGTTTTTAGCATGTTTTTACTCTTGTTTTGCATTTATTCTAGCTAGATTCATGTGCATTTAGGTTAGTTTAGCATGCATTTGTATTTCATTTCTACAAGTGTTAGAAGCGGAAGAACCGAAAATGTGGATCGAATGAGCTTAAAAGATGCAAAAAGATGAAGAGTGAAGCTGTACCGGTCTAAGGTAACGGTTTGTCTAAACCAGTACAAGCGATAAAGAGGCATACCGGTTTAAGGTACCGGTTTTGACAAACCGGTACGAGCAGAAATTTTTGACCAGAGGCTAAGCATCGGTATTTTGTGGTTTGCTCAAACTGGTACACACGAAGAAATTCAATACCGGTTTGGTGTACCGGTCAGGCCAAACTGGTATCAAGCTAAAAAAGTCAACCTTGGACTTACCCTTTTTGGTTTAAACCCAACTTTAATTGGGTTAACCCAATGCTTATTTATGATACTATTTAAACACCTTTACCTAATTTTTAGGTATCTTATGCTTTTTCCTAAATTTTCCTAAGAACAACTTTGTAGACTTTTGGATATTTTGCTTATTTTAGTTTGATTTGTTGCTTTCAATTGTTTTTTACTTCAAAATCTTCTTCTATCTATGGCTAAACACATTTCTAGTCTTGGATTTGGTGTTTACCCAATCGATAGTGAGTAGTTCTTTTTTAACAAATGGTTAGGTAGATTAAGTAATGAATCATGATGTTTAGGGATTAGTTTTCATTAATTCTCATGTAGTTGATGTTCTTAATGCTAGATTTAGTTTGATCAATTGAATCTAGATCATAGGTTGATTTGTGCTCGAAATGTGTTCGATGAGATTCCTGAACCAATCATTGCATGCTAAATGAGGCCTAACCAAAGAGATTTATGGATTAGAGTTCAATGTTTCGTATTTGTGTAATTATCCAAGAGATTGTCTTAATTGCATGATTAGGAAAATGATTAGTGTCATGAGAATGAATTAGTCTATTTATGGAATCTTAGACCAAGGGTTAGCTTAATAGTTAGTATTGAACGTCATGAGAAGTTACTTAATCAATCAAATCAATGACCTATGTCATTTGGTTAGCCATTTTAGCTTTGAAATTCAAGTTCAATATTCTGTTGACTTTTATTGATCTCTGTTGATTATTGATTTCTGTTGACTTTTGTTGAAATTTTAATTTAAGCATGTTTCAGTGTTTAAAATCAATCAATCTTAATGGCTTAGACTAAATAAGATTCATATATAATTAGTGTGTTGAATTTCCTGAATTTAAATTGATTCTTAGATGCTATAATGACATGAATAAATTTAAAAATATTTGTTTAAACAAGATGATTAATGCAGCTCGAATATGTCACTGCATGACACTATATAAATCATGAGTAAGATTTTTATTTTATTGAACAAAATATTGGTACAAAATAAATGCATCATCAACGGTAATAATCCTATTTAGTGGATTTCATGATATAAAATCTGAAGATTAATAATTACAAATTGACAAAAGATAATGTCGCCCACTATTTTTTGTTTTTGAAAGGGCCAGGTGTGACTTATTGGGACTAATTATGATCATGTGTGTATGCGCATTAATGTTTAGTAGTAATAAAAGTTATGCAATTGGATTGTCCACACGTGTACATTCACTTTCCGAATAAGGTACGTAAACTAAGGATTTAGCGGTTAACATGCACATGAAAATCAACCAAGTGGTTGTGATCTATTGTTATCATATTTGAAAAGAAATTGTAGTCTACACCATTTCTTTTGGTTCATCAAAAATGTTATCATATTTTAGATCTATTAGAAAATTGATGAGTGAACTATTAGAAGAACGTTTTTATTTCTCTCGATCCCACCCAAAAAGAGAAAAAAAAAAAATCAAATAAAGATAGATGTAACCAAATAGATTAAGGCAGTGGATTGTGAATTTTTATTTTAGCATATTTGGTTATGCGTCCTGTAAGTTTTAGAACAGAGACTTAGCCTTTGAATGAATACCAATTCGAAGCAAAAAACAATCCAGAAATCCTAAAGACACAAAACATGATCACCGAGTTCGGGAACTAGTCCTACGTCTGGGGGGGGGGAGATCTCTTGCTCCCCAACTGCTTGCACTAGAAAACTCAAAACCAATGTTGAGGATACAACAAACGTAATAAGCAATAAACAACAAGAATGCAAATCTAACAGATATTGAAGATAAGTTCCGGCTTGTGAATGACTTCTTGCTCAATCTTGTCTGTTGTAGCTCCTTGAATCTTGGTATCTTCTTTAATGGCTTCTCTGTTTCTCCAATTGATCAGGTCGAAGATTAAAAGCTGAAGACGAAGATGCAAATTCATATATAGGCTTGAAGTTTCTGGACTTGGGCTTTTTATCAATCTTGTAACAGACTTTATCAGGCCCATTCGAAACTTCCTTTTGATTTCTTTGTTGTAATGAACTAGATAAGCCTGATTTGAAATCAGCCCATGAGCCACTTCTTTACCTGAACTATTTAAACCAACAATTCTCCTCCTTAGTCGCGGGTTGACCCTAGAACATTACCGAAACTCTGTCTGTTTCTCTTCTTCCCTGAGACAAGAAAATTTCGACCACCGCTGCACAGCTCTGGTTCACCGGAATCTTTCTTTCACCACCGTACAAGCTAAGTTTCTTCCTTCTTTTGTTTTAGTCCTTTGTCCTTCCACACATACTTGCTAATCTCTTGTTTCCTTTTGTTTCAGGCACCGCGAATACCTTTCACCTTCTGAGATCTCTTGCATGTTCTAACGAGGACCTGAGAAGACTCTTCAGAAGCTTGTCGACTTTTGAGCTTCTAGCTCTAGATCTATCCTCATATATGAGTATGTTCAACTTCTTCAACCTGTTTCTTAACCGTAAGATTCCTCCTTAGACAGATAACTTTCTTATTGAGACTTGCAATTTAAACGCAGAAACTAACTTCTTTGTTTAACCTTTTGCATGTCGATCTCCTGATGTTTCTGAGATTACTCTCGAACCTGCAAAATCAAAACACCAAAACTTTTCCCAGCCGATCAGACCTTTTAACTTATAACTCAGGTAACTAGCTTAACCTTTTCTGATCCAAAATTAAAACTTTTCTTTTGAACTCGTAAACACAACTAACACATTTTATGTTTCTGTTTCGAGGTGAAATTGTTACCTGAGCAGAGGCGTTCTGCCTCTTAAGCAATCCTCATCTACAACAGGCCTTCTTCAAAATGCGGCCCATGTAAGGGTTTCGTCAAAAGGTCAGTCGAATTCTCCTTAGTGTGTATCTTTTCAACCTTAACATCACCATTTTCAGTGACGTCTCTGATAAAATACAACATGTTTAGTTCTTTCATGATAGACACTATTCTTAGCTAAACATATTGCACTTTTAGAATCACAAAATATAGTTGCAAATGAATTATTGATCTTTAATTCAGAAAAAATTCCCCTTAACCATAAAGCTTCCTTAACCGCTTCTGTGAGTGCAACATATTCTGATTATGTCGTGGACAAAGTTACAATTTGTTGCAATCCTGATCTCCAACTTATTGTGTTTCCCCCTAATTGAAAAATGTATCCTGTAATTGATCTTCTACGATCTAAATCTGCAACAAAGTCTGCATCAACATAACCAACAATGTTAAAACTGTCACGTTTAGTAAAAGTTAAATGTTGATGTAATACTCCCTTAATGTATCTCATAACCCATTTTACTGCCTGCCAATGACTTCTCTAGGGATTGCTCATGAATCTACTTACTAACCCTATAGCGTATGCAATGTATGGCCTAGATCCAACCATTGCATACATTAGGCTATCCACTACGCTTGTGTATGGCACATTATCCATTAAAACTGATTCAGTATCAGTTTCTTCTTCACTTAAGCTCTTCAATTTGAATTGTGTTCCTATAGGGGTAGTGACTGGTTTTGCCTCTAATATACTAAATGACTTCAATACTTTCTTTAAGTACTTTTCTTGAGACAACTTTAGAATTCCACTTTTCTTATCACGTATAATTTCAATCCCCAAGATCTTACTTGCAGCTCTCATATCTTTCATTTCAAAAGTTTCTTTGAGCTTTTCCTTTAACTTATGAATTTCCTGCATGTCTTTAGAAGCTACAAGCACATCATCAACATAGATTAGTATAAAAACATGATTTATTACATCATTGCCTTTCACGTACACACAAGCATCCCTTTCACATTTATGAAATTTATATTCTGTCATAAATTGATCAAACTTCTTGTTCCATTGTCTTGGGCTCTGTTTCAGCCCATACAATGATTTGACGAGATGACAAACTTTCTGTTCCTGTCCTGCTGCAACAAAACCTTCTGGTTGTTCTATAAAGATCTCTTCCCCTAACGTGCCATGTAGGAAATCTGTTTTGACATCTAGTTGTTCCAATTCCATGTCATTGTGAACTACCCATGACAACATTAAATGAATTGATACATGCTTTACTACTGGAGAAAACACTTCATTATAATCATTCCCTTCCACTTGAGAAAACCCCTTAGCAACCAATCTTGCTTCCTCAACTCCTGGAATTCCTGGCTTTCTCTTGTAAATCCACTTACTTCCTATGACACGTTTAGTCTTAGGTACGTCCACTAAATTCCATGTGTGGTTGTTAATTAGGTATGTCACTTATTCTTGCATCCCTTTATGCCATAATTTCCAGTCTTTACTCTCCTTAACTTCCTTATAGCTTTGTGGTTCATCTTGGTCTACCGAGGCAGTTCCTACTAAAGCATAAGCAACAAAATCAGTATCAACAAATCTAGGTGGTGGTTTTACCTGTCTCCTGACATGATCTCTTGCTAGAACGTAGTCTTCTACATTTCCTGAAACTTCTGCTTGTTCTTCTGTTACTGCCTGGTGATCTTCCAGTCGTGTAGTTTCTACATTTTCTTCTAGAATCTCTCCTCCTTGAACCTGATTTTCAGCATTATCACTTGACTGTGGGCTGTCTAATACGCTGAAAGTTCCTTCCTTGTCTTGTTGTTGCTGAACTTGAAAGTCATCTTGTACTTCTTCTGTTTTCCAATTCTTGTATGTTTCATCTTCATTGAAGACAACATCTTTACTTATAACACATCTTAGATCTTCTAGCATCCATACTCCGTATCCTTTAACTCCTTGAGGATAACCCATAAAGACTCTTTTCCTTGCTCTTGGTTCTTTTTTTCCTTGTATTGTGTGAACATAGGTTGTACTCCCGAATTTTCCTAAGTGTGTTAAGCTAGGTTTAGAACCTGACCAGATTTCTTTTGGTAGTTTAAATTCTACAGTTGAATTTGGTGATATGTTGATCTGATAAACTGCGGTAGAGGCTACTTCAGACCAAAATTTCTGATCCAATCCTGATTCTGTCAACATACATCCCACCTTTTCCATGATAATACGATTCATTCTTTCTGGAACTCCGTTTTATTGTGGTGTATAGACACATGTTCTATGTCTAGTAATACCATCCCTTTTACAACACTCATCAAACTGATTATTACATAATTCAAGCCCATTATCAGTTCTAAGATATTACAAACGCTTTCCAGTCTGGTTTTCAACAAATTCTTTCCATTCCTTGAACTTGATAAAAACTTCATCCTTAGTCTTCGGAAAATAGATCCATACTTTCCTTGAATAGTCATCTATAAATGTGACAAAAAACCTACAACCACTCAGACTTGGTGGTATTGTTGGAGCACCCCAAAGATCTGAGTGTATGTATTGTAGAACTTCCTTTGATGTATGTTGGCCCTTCTTGAAACTTTGTTTATAGGATTTTCCCAAAACACAATCTTCACAGAATTCCAGATTCTTAATCTCCTTCTGGTCAATAAACCCTCTATTTGCTAGAATCTGCAAACCTTTCATACTCATATGACCCATTCTGGAATGCCATCTTTGAGTCTGATTTTGAACATAGTTTGCCATTGTACCAGCATGCTTAGTAACCGTGCCTTGAAGATGATAACGATCCTCATTATATTTCCGAGCTAATACTTTCTGATTTCCTTTCTAAAACTGTATAATGAAGTATTTACCTTCATACCAACAACCTGATTTTTCAAGCATTCCGTAAGATATTAGATTCCTTCCCATTGTAGGCATGTACCTAACTTCTGATAAAATAATAACTGAACCATGTGGATTTGTCAATCTTATTTTACCAATTCCTTTCACTTCACTATAGGTATTGTTACCCATCAATACTTTCCCACCTTCAAATTCTTCTAATTCGAATAATAACACCTTATTAGGTGTGATGTGAAATGTACAACCAGAATCTAATATCCATTCACCTTTAGTATCCTTAATACTAGCTGTTAGGACTAATGGCTCATCATACATAGTAGCTAGGTTTGCTGAACTACTAGTATTTTTCTGCTTAGATTTCCTTTCGGGACATTCTCTTTTCCAGTGTACCTCTTTCCCGCATATGAAACAACCCTTGCTATTTTTATTGTTCTTCTTCTTGGTTTTCCCTTTTGCTTTGCCTTTATCTTTTCCTTTTTGATTTTGCTTCTTATCATACTTTCCCTTAGATTCCACAAACAAGCCTTCAGTCTGCCTTTTTATTTTTTCACCTTCAAGAAATTCCCTTTCCTTTGACTTAGCTGAAGCTGTTACTTCTCTGAAGTTTAGAGTTTCTCGGCCATACTTTAATGTATCCTTGAGATTCTCACATTTTGGTCAATGTTTTTTTATTCATTCATTTTGGAATGTGTAAAACCTTAATTGAAGATATATGCGCTTTAGAAGTGATGTTTTCAAATACAACTTATCTAAAGTCATCCACATATCCGCAGCTGTCTTGCAATGTAGAATCTTACGTAAAACTTGGTCGCTTACGTTTGGTATTATAACACTCTTAGCTTTCTCTGATTTTTCAACTTTTGCTGGATCCTTCTGTCTTACAAGAATTAGAGTTCCATCTTTGTCTTTTGGATCAGTCTGTGATGATGATTCTTGAACATCTTGAAGAAGATCTTGATCTTCTAAAATGTATGTTAATCCCAATAACCTGAAGTGAGCCAGCATCCTAATTTTCCAGAGTGAGAAATCCCCATTTCCATCGAATCTCTCAACATCAACTCTTGTTATCATTGTTGAATCACTCATTTGATCCTACAAAGAACGAACAATAGTAATATCAGGTAAGAAACAATCAAAATTAATACCTGAGAATCAAGATTATTAATCTCTTCTCTGATTTGTTTGGTTTTGATTGCAGGTTTCATTGTTCCTCAAGAAATCAGATGTGAGTCGATTTCCACTCTTCTTGCTGATTACTTGACTTCGCCTGAGAAATCTGGATCCACCTTGTCTAACCTCAAGGCTCTGATACCACTTGTAAGTCTTAGAACAGAGACTTAGCCTTTGAATGAATACAAATTCAAAGCAAAAAACAATCATGAAATCCTAAAGACACAAAATGTGATCACCGAGTTTAGGAACTTGCCCTACGTCTCGGGGGAGATCTCTTGCTCCCTAACTGCTTTCACTAGAAAACTCGAAACCAATGTTGAGGATACAACAAACGTAATAAGAAATAAACAACAAGAATACAAATCTAACAGATATTGAAGATAAGTTCCTCCTTGTGAATGACTTCTTGCTCAATCTTGTTTGTTGTAGCTCCTTAAATCTTGGTATTTTCTCTAATGGCTTCTCTGTTTCTCCAATTGACCAGGTCGAAGATTGGAAGCTGAAGACGAAGATACAAATTCATATATAGGCTTGAAGTTTGTGGACTTAGGCTTTTTATCAATCTTGCAACAGACTTTATCAGGCCCATTCGAAACTTCCTTTTGATTTTTTTGATGTAATGAACTAGATGGGCCTGATCCGAAATCAGCCCATGAGCCACTTCTTAACCTAGACTATTTAAACCGACACGTCCCATCTATTCATCCCTTTCTCCACTCATCCCCCCCCATATTTTAGGATGAATCAAAAAAGAATTGGACGAGTTACGTCACACCAGAGTATACCACTAATTAGGTCACTACCCGTGATGAGTTTCACACACATTTTCTTATATTCTGTGGTTAAATAAAATGCAAATAATTCTACAAAATTCTATTGGAATATTCAAATCTCGTAGCTGGTTATACTAAAGAAACATCAAATCAGTTATATTATTAAAGAAAGAAAAAAATTCCAAATCTTTTTCATGAATATATTTTTTATTGGGTTAATAATGTGAAGACAAATTTTCTATATTTTGAGACAAGAAACTTTTGAAGAATCTTTTCCATTTTCTAGCTTATACCAATTGAGAAATTCTACTAAACTAACACAACGTAATTTCATTTATTTTATGCAGAATCATATTAATTAATGCTGCCAACTGGATTAACTAAGTAACGCATACACACTATACATGTGGTTGAAAGTGAATGAAGAAAGCATACGATTACATTGGTAGTATTGTAATACAGATTCAAAATATTGACTTGACTCCACCGTCACATGTTTGCTACCCACAAAAATTAAACTGGAATAAATTGCATCAATTTACACGTTATAATCTTTGACACACTAGAAACTTTAGAATCCATCCATTGACTTTTATAGCTGGAGAGACCCGTTTGGCCGTTTTAAGCTACTTATTAATTAGATCAGATTTCTATTTTATTCATTTGTTATTTAAATGTGATTTCTCAAAATTATTGAATCTGATTCAGAGGTCAAAATTCTGTGTATGAAAACAAAGTTTAGAGGATTGACAAAATTATTAAACATTGTGTCAGTTTACCAATTGACTCACAAGTAAAGAAATATAAGTTTTGTACTATACTATATTTGTTCACGCGTATTTTTTTTTTGTCATCTAAACTATATTGATAAACGATACAATCACACAAATACAAAACCTCATAAATAATCAGTGTCGGTCCAACGTTTGTTTGAATACACTTCCCGAAACGTACAAAATTTAAAGGGAGGTGTATTCAAACAAATATTTGATATGATTAGAGGTGATTTGAGTTTTAATGAGTTTTTAGGTGATTTTAAGTGAATTAGGAAATCCATGTGATTCGTTTTAAAATTCTCTGATTTGAGATTTTGTATTTTTAACTAAGAAAATCCATTGAAATACCATCAAATCACCATAAATTCACTACTTAAAATATTTCCAATAACAGTGGATTTCATGAGACTTTTTGAAATCAATAATCCAATAACAGTGAATTTTGTTAGACATTTTAAAATTCTTGTTTGAATAACAGTGGATTTGTCAATTTAACACAAATTCTTCCAAATTCCACATTCAATATACCCCCAAAGTTATGAAAACTAAAACCGCATAATAGGACCAAAATAATTCAAATATTTCATATAAACAATAATACAAATCCAAATAGTAAAAGAAGGTGCTTGATCTCTCTCATTAGTCACTTGAATCATTACATATATCATGTTCACTCATATATTGTATTTTGGGTTTACGGTTTGGATTTTCGGATGACATGGGTAATTGAGGTAATTTGGGTCGAAAAACCCAACTAAAATCCGAATTACTCGAAATGCCCAAACCAAAAAAACTCGAAATATAATGAAAAACCATAATTACCCGATAAAATTACTCATATAGAGATACATTCGGGTTTTTGGGTATTCATGTTTCAGGTCGGATCCGGTTCGGTTCGTATACCCATACTAAAAAGAGTATTTTAGTAAATTAGGTACTTTTTGTTTCTAATTTGAAAAATAGGTACTTTTGTTTTTTAAATTTGGAGAATAGGTACTTTTGATTTTTTATTTGAAAAGTAGGTATATTTGTTCATTCACCAAATCTTTCATTATTCCCACAAACAATTCATCATTCACATGAGTCATTCATCATTCACACAAAACAATTAATCATTCACACGAACGATTCACTGTCATCATTCACAAACAATTCACCATTCACGAAACGAAAAAGTACTTAAATCTAAAGATTTTTACAAAGTACCCATTTAGCAAATTAAAAATTTTTAGTATTCTATTATCAAATTTTTTCTACAAAAAAATTATAAAACCGTTCACGATATTTAAAAATATGGTTCGTTTCAGTTCTGGTTTTTTGGTTTGGTTTCGGTTTGGATTTTGAGTTTCAGGTAAGCTTAAAGCTCATAGGATTTTGACTCATATATAAAAGAGAAAAAAAACGAAGTTCATATGTAATATGTGTTTTAAAAGATTGATCAAAAAGTTAAAGGAAAGCTTTTAAAGTAAAAACAAAAAGATATGCTGCTACGAATTTGCTAAAGATTATAAAACTTAAAAACTTTTTTCCGCAGATTATTGTAGGAAAAATAATGTATTCCAAAAAAGTGAACATGAAGACGAAGGGTCTTTGATGTACTTAAACAAAAAAGAAGATGCAAGAAAAGTTTTTTTTAGTTGCATTTAATTTCAGATTGTGTGTTCCCTAAATTAACAGAGGATACAAAAGAGATTGTTATAACTACATTCAGAATGTCTATTTTCCTTTCAACCTCGCAATACAAACCTCTATGGCTCTTTAATGCCAAAAAAAAAGCTTTAAAAAACCTCTCCTTTCATTTTCTTAGTAAGAGTTTTGCCAGAGCTGCTGAGTTTGATTCGAGGGCTGACCAACCTGAGATTTAGTAAAGTCTCTAGGGTTTTGCTGCTGGCGCTCCAGTGACATTTCTGTCTGGGACTGATAGAATTCTGGGTAGCCATGAGATCCATGATGCTGTTGTTGCTGAGCTTGACGATAACCTTCTGCTGCTTGCTGCGTCTGTTGTTGTTGTACTTGGAGGTTGTAGTAAGTGTTCGCCGGGACACCTGACATGGTTCTAGAACCATGACCTTGATGCCACATAGCTGAGTTTTCCATCTGAATATTATGTCAAAATGAGAAAAAAATAGTGTCATCAATGGTTCATGCCTACGAATTCGTAAAGATGTGATCAAAAGAGAAAATTACCTGCTGCTGAAGTGCCAACAGATGATTAATCTCCTTGTATTGAGAACTAAGAACATCTTCATAACCGATAGTTGTACCAGTAGGAGCAGACTGTTGGTTAAGAGGGAAGTTTCCAGTGGATCCTACATTGGTTGAGTTTCCAAATCCATCAGCTGAGGCAGGCGCTGTTGCAGACTGGGGCAAATTATTGGGCGTTTTGTACTGTGGAAGTAATGCAGCTAGTTGCTGGTGGTATGGCATGTATTGATAGTTCTGAGGCATTAGAGGATAACCAATCATGTTTGCAAAGTGTGCTAGCGGAATTGCAGGTTGAGAGTAAGCATGCATTGGAAGCTGTTGAGGAACAGGTAAGCTCTGCTGAATTGGCTGTGTTGCCGAGATTCCATTTCCTTGGAGTGCCTGCAACATAAAAGAATATCAAAATCAAAACCATACAAATTTCAAAGCAAAGAGAAGTTAATAGAAAGAAGAGACATCTCATTTTTACCTCTGACATGGAGATGCTTTGGCCACCAAGTGATGAAGCGTTGTTGCTATTTCTTGACTGCAAAGATTGTGCAAAAGCTGAATACTGGAAGTCAAGCTCCCTTGCATTTTGTGCTGTTTGTGCCAATATAGTGTTGGGAACTGAGTGCACATATCCCTGCTCAAGCACCAATGTTAGCGTTCAAGAAGTTCATGAGCGTTGTTACTGGCCTAGTATCACTTTAGAGATAAAAAAAACTATGTTTTTCAGCAAGAGAATAAACAGCCTGAATGCACTATCTACAAAGCAAAATGTAGCTTACCATCACATTTGATAATGAAGCAAGATTCGGTCCATTTGTCTGTGAGGCATCATATGTAGTATTCAGCTGCTGCTTAACATTTTCATAAGAATACCCTGGCTCCGACTGAGTAAATGTATACTGATGCTCCTGAACAGTCTCGGGGTTTTCTTGCCTTAAAACCTCTCCCCTAGATTCTATTGAATCATCATAATTTTCAGTAGTGGATGGGTGGACCATAGATCTAGTGGCCATGTTTTCAAGATGTTTGTCTCCATAAAACTCAGTATCTCTTCAAACAAGCATTGATCAGTGGGTAAGTTAGATATAAATGAAACCCATAAATATCCTGGAGAAAAAAAAAGAAACGAGTAGTAACAAAATACCTAGCATCTGGATATTCGATCTGTGGAGCTGCATCAGAAATCTTCTCTACATTGTTGCTCAAAGGCCTTGATCCGAAACCTCCAAAGCTTCCAAAACTTAACTGCGAGCATTCTTCTGTATGGATTAGCAAATGATCTGGAATCACAACACCAGGTCTGTCTTCTTCATGCGATGCTTCTTGATCATGACTATCTATGGTTAATTGTTGAAAATTGGCCAAACCAGAAGAAACATCATCTTCATCTGAA
Organism: Iberis pinnata; assembly: GCA_900406425.1. Classification (NCBI taxonomy): domain Eukaryota; kingdom Viridiplantae; phylum Streptophyta; class Magnoliopsida; order Brassicales; family Brassicaceae; genus Iberis; species Iberis pinnata. Next base: position 3,970 of record OVBE01004252.1, on the reverse strand, counting down.
ATTTAATAATGAGACATTGAATAAGAAGCCTTCAACAGAAGACCATCATGTGCTACTGATTTTCTAACATTATTCTTTATTGCAATATCATGACCACCACTCAACCACCATAAGATAGTTGAGAGAAGAAACCAATGCAGACAAAGTATAGTTTCAAGAAAAACCAAATAGCAAAGAAGTTTACATCTACTCCAAGTAGTAGAAGCCTATACAAGCCTGTCCACAAATTGGAAATGAAAACTGGCATGATCATAGTGGCACACACTGACAATCATTGCAATTTAATTGATGAAGAGGCGTACTGTCATTCACAACATAATTCGAGAAAGTTCTCACATAGCAAACAAATCAGTCAAACACGCACCAAATTTATACAAGTAATAAGCAACTTGAAACATTTATATAGATCCAAGATATTACCTTTGTGGTGCCCTACAGGAGGGTTGTGCACATGATATTTGTATTGATCATCACTAAATTCAGGGGAAACTCCAGAGTCATCTTCTTGCATATTTCTACCATCAACCAAGTCAGGTTGCACATGATCGACTTCAATACTTTCAGAAGGATCATTTTCTGCTACATAATGTATGTTCTTTGACTGGTCCCTCCGATGTTGATCTCCTCTATCGGATTGGAAGTCACCCGAACCATTGCACTCAGACTCTAATGGTGCTACTGATACGGAAGGTGTACTAGGAACCCGTGGGTTCTCAACCGATGGCCATTCATCTTTAACAGGGACCTGGTGATTTGCATTAACTTCATGCTTGTGACTTGTCTCAGACTGCATATTGACATTTTGCTGTGAGTTTGTTGTCTTGTTCTGTGGTCTACCCATTTTGACAATGTCAGCCATAGAAATCTGGCTGGGAGCTACAGACCATGCAGGTTGATGTCCAGTAGCAGATTGTGATGGTGATATTTCATCACCCAGGGCAACAGATGGAAGCTTATTTTCCATGATAACAGAATCACTGCAAGAGATATACAGAGAACATCAGAAACCTGCACAATGCAAATGAAAATATGTACAAAAATATAATTCAAGAAGAAAAGTGGGATAAGCAAAAGGTCTATATAAAACATCCACCCAACTGAAATACATGATCTGACAAAATCACCAAACCTAACCTTTTCATAGAGCATCATACCAGAATGTACACTGACTTTCAGCTTACTGAACCTTTTCATTGCTTCTAGTTAACCAAAGAAGTACCATACATGAATATTGCCTAGTTAGTAGATCAGATCTCTCAAAAATTAAAGACTTTCACTGAATCGGAAACAAAAATTGTTACAACATGCCTCAATGATTAAATATTCAGGCAGGGTCTGAGTGAACTACAGCTCTATTTTCAACGTTGGAATAGGCAAATGATTAAAAAAAATGATCACATAATATTTTTGGTGATATTCCTTCAGAACATCATAAGCTTAGAATTTGAATCAGTAGGATCCTAACAATACAGTCACTAACCAAATGGGAGAAGTATGAAACCAATTATGTGATTCAACATGAAAGCACACATAACTTCCACTGGTTTTTTTCATTTGCATCCAAATTCCAAAGTAGAAAAGAAAGAGACCACTCAAGGGAAAACCTGTGTGGTGTCTGATAGTGGTTTGCCACTCCAGAGGCAGAAGACCACGAACCTGTGTAACCCTGGGTTCCACTTTCTTTCTTGTTTGTAGACTTTCCCTGGTAGTTCCCAGAATCTGAACAACAGAAACACACACGCATGAATTTTATGGCTAAAACTATATAAATTTTACGCATCAAAGATATCACATTTATACCAGTAGAGCTAAAATCAGGGGTATATCCACTCCGTCCAGCATAACGATCAGAACCACCTCTACCACTGCGGCTGTATGTGTTAATAGGACCACGCAGCCTAGAATCTGGTATATCCCTAGTCTGAATAGAAAGAAAACACTTTAAAAAATTGCCCACATTCGAGTAAACAAAAACTAACAACTAGCTAAAACTAATATTCATTAGATCCCCCACAAAACATCTAAATTCAGGTACTAAATGAGGATAGCTAGTAATAAAGCATTAGGTAGTCCTCAATTGGGACAATATTTCAATACCATTAGATGTGTTAATGTAGGAACAGAAATTGATGGTATCACACATGGTTTGAGCATGTACTAGTACTTAAGATTGTGCCAGCACAAAAACACTCGCTGATCTATTTTCCATAAGAAGAAAGGGATGCTTACCTCTTTCTTTTTTTCTTTTTTGCTCTTTACCTCGTGAAACGGATCTGAATAGGGAACAAAAATGTATCAATACCATTATTAGACGCCAACTAAGCTAAGAAGTAATTTTCAGAAGAGAATAAGAAAAGAAAAATGACTTTGCAAAGGAAATAATGAAGAAAGAATAGAGGGAAACAGAAGTCTGAAGATCAGGAACTAAGAAAGTAAATCATTAACCACACATACGAAAAATAGCACACTTGACACTACTTGACGATTCACAAACAAAACCAGCGAGAAAGTTACAGTTACAGCTGAAGGTGAAAAGCTTTAGAGTTTTGCACAAAAGCACGAATTTTGGTGCATCAGGACTAAAACCCCAATCAAACCCTAATAGAAACCTCCTCGGGAAGCCCTACTTTTCTCCACCACCCAAATTTTCTGTTTGCTTCCTAAGTATCCAAAGTCCACTCATACAGCAGCAAGAAAAAGCAAGAACCTTGAGAGAGGAGGCGGTTAACAGCTTCGTTAGGATCCATATTGCACTCTTTAAGCATAGCATAGATCTCAGCCTCGGGAGAGTTGACGATTTCCTTCAAGCTATGTACAATTTTTCTCGACCCTGAGGGAATATCGTTATAACTCTTCCTAGCTCCGGCGACGCTAACATTGCTAGTCATGTTATCCGCCGTAAGCTGCTTCTCACTCTCTTGGATCTTCAAAGAACAATGACGCTTTGTGTGTTGTCAGTCGCAAGTCGCAACTATACGAAGATGAAATAGAAGGAAGGAAGGAAGGAAGGAAGGAAGAGGAAGCTGAAGGGAAAGATATACCGTAAAAGGAAACCCTCTCTCCCGGACAATTGGTATCGTGTTTTGTTATATGAACTCTTGATCAGTATCTAAACCCTCTTAAAACTCTTGTTTTATTTCAAGACTAGGTTTAGGATCCGCGGATTTATCAATATTATTTAATAATTTTTTCTTAAAATAATATTTATTGAAGTTAAAGTTTTATATTTTGTTAGTGATACATAGGGGTGTCAAAATGGGTAAATGTTCTTGGGTCATCCCAACCCAAACCAACCCATATATCCAAATGAGTTTAAGTTTTGAGTTCTAATGGTTTTATGGGTTTAATAGGTTAATGAGTTTATTAGGTTGGGTTAAAATGGATTGAGTCAAATGGATTAATGAGTTATCCATAACCAAACTAACATTATTTATTTAATTTTTAATTCAATTTATTAAAAATGAAATATAAAATTAGTAAAGTTTTCCCGCCGAAATTTTCCCGGGAAAAGTTTTCCCATCAAAATATTCCCAAAAAAAGTTTTTCCGTCGAAATTTTTTCAGAAAAAGTTTTCGTGACGAAATTTTCCCGGGAAAAGTATTCATGTCAAAATATTTCCTTTGAAAATTTCTCTCAAAAATTTTTCTAACATGTGATGATAATTATAATGAATTTGGTGATGTTAGTGCTAATGATGTAATTATGATGTCATAATTATCAATTATAATAATTATTTAAATAATAATCAAATTATAATGGGTAACTCATTAAGACTCATTAACCCACTAATTTAAATGGGTAATGGGTTGATCCAACTCATTTGTTTAATGGATTGAGTTGACTCATAACTCATTTAGCCAATGGTTTAATTGGATTTGGGTTGGTTTGGGTTGGTTTACCCATTTTGACACCTCTAGTCATACATAATACATTTAAAAATATTACAAATATACGTATATATCATAAATAA
>OVBE01004251.1:627-24479 GCA_900406425.1 Iberis pinnata | reverse complement strand
TTGGGTTCGGTTGGGTCGGTTTGGGTCAGTTCGGTTTGGGTTTTTTGCCCACCCCTAAGTTCTGGGGTAGGTACCGTCTTATTATTATAGATCAAAGTATTCAGCGACTTCCAAATATGCCATAATGTCCAGCAAGGAGTTAGTTGCGCCTCAAGCGAGTTGGAGGCTTTTTTGGTAATGTCTAAGAGCAACTCTATCTTGGACAGGAAAGATGTCTGGTGATTAGACAGAACTGGTAAGGTGATGCCTATATACCGCCAGGCGCCAATAGCATAAGGACAGGTAAAGAAGAGATGATCTGATGTTTCATCTTGCATGCAACAGCGGAGGCAATGTGTTTCGGTGGAGATATGTCGTGTTGATAAGAGGTTGAACGTTGGTAATATATTAGAACATAATCTCCACATAAAATGTTTTAATTTTGGAGCTATTTCCAGCTTCCATATTTGAGATGCCAAATCCTCATACACGTAAAGAGGAGGTGTTGAAGCCGCATCAGTGCTATCAATAGTCGAAGCTAGATAGCACTGATGCAAATAGAAACTAGAAACTAAGAGCATCTCCATCAAAGGAGGTGTTGAAGCCGTCTCTCTCTTTCATCGTTGACTTTCCGTGGCAAAATAGTGTTATTCTTACTTCATCCTCTCACATCTTCTCGCGTCAGATTATGAGAGTGAAGAAGAAAATAGAAAGTAAGAGCATCTCCATCAAAGGATGTTAAGAGTATCTTAATAATATATTTATTATCTTAATAATATATTTATTAATAAATACTAAGAAATGAAGAGAGAGAATCAAGAAGTGGTTTTAGAATAGAAAATTTTAGAACCAATTCTAAAGGAGTTCTTAACATATGAAAAACTCTTATTGGTTCATATACTTTTTTCACTAAAAGAATAATGAAAAATATAAAATAAAAATAAAAATATTGTTATTTATTGGATAGATACGCTTACTTAGTTTATAAACTAACAGAGATGGTCTAACTCTCATTCATCTACTAGTCCTCATCCCTAATTGTTTTAATCAAATATGTAGTAAAATTTTGAATATTGAGCTAGCGCATGAGAACTTTTAATTAAACAAAATGAAATCACTATTAAAAAATAATTAAATTAATTACATAATACGCAAAATACCTAGATTCATCTTTATAAAATCATACATTTAGCGAACACCATAGAATATGTATTATTTTATTTATTACGCTATTAGTTATGAAATTAAAATTCAAAATTGGATTGGCTTAAAATAGCAAAATGGAAACAACTAATTCAAATAATATTTTCCAAAATTATAAGAATATATTTTTTATTAAAATGTTATTTATCAACAAAAACCAAAGAACAATGTGGTACTTTTACTTTAGTCAACAACTCATTAAGTTACTTTTACTTTAATAATATCCACAAAATAATATTTTCAACAAAATGTCTTATTTAAAATAAGATATCTATACATTTAGAAATTTATATCAATAACAAAAGCATAAAATTTTGTTATTATTTTTATTAATTTTAAAATTTTACACAAAGTTATAATAACACGTATATAGCGCGTGAAAACACCTAGTTTCAACTAGTCATTAACCAAAAATTTAATTGAAAAGTGTTTTGGAATTGAATGTACAAAATTTAGTTTTTTTGAATGTTGAACGTCCATTTTGTTTTAATTTATTTTTAATTTAATCTTTAGGGTGATGTGTGTTAAGAGGAATGATGATGTGTTAGCTTGTGAGACAAAAACCATTCTTTATATGATAGATACGTTCAAGCTTTAAAAATAGCCGTAATTTATTACTTTAATTACTCTGCAATAATGAACATGTGAATAATAGAAATTAACTAGTCTAATAAAAAATCATATTTTGTAATTTTATTTACTACAGTAAATTGATTCTAAACTATGTGTTCATAAAATTGTTATATATGCAAAAATGTAAAAAAGAACGTGAATTTTCAAAATTTAGAAGAAAAAAGTCATCAACTTTTAAACGACCACTTAAGTCTCCATTTTCTTTTAAGTTTGAGTCATTTAAAACATATGTTGTCATTGACTCCAAAAAAATGAATTGTAACGGAAGTTATATGATGATTTTTTTGGGTGGGATGGGGGTTAAATGGTTTAGTAAACATAAAATTTATTTTTTAAAAGAATAAATTTAATGAGAGAATGTTGAATTTTTTAATAAAAGAATGTTGTGGTATGATTGATTTTCCTTTACTGGTAACTGTCTCTCTTAGGTGGGAGGCATGGCAGAAACACAGTTTGGTGCCGACTAGATTGTGCTATGGGTATTGAAGATTGGCATGATTTATTCTCCCACTCTCACGGTGAGTATTTTTGGTTTTTGGGTTCCGATCACCGCCCACTTATGATATACCTGGATAATCGTAAGTCGAAGGGATCATGTCTTTCTGTTTTGATAAATGATCGCTGATGAAGGAGAACTTTAGCATATAGTTCAGGATAGATGGCAACATGGTGGATCCAATACCACTACATCCCTTGGGGATAAAATTAAGAATTATCATTGTCGTATTTTGCGATGGAGACAAGAGGAGAAGATTAATTCCTTCCGAGATGTGGATTTCTTGAAAGAGCAAATTGATGTTGCTCATTCCTAGGATGGTCATTCAGCACAAGATATTGCGATTCATAATAACCGTCTTTAGTATGCTGTTCTGGACGAGGAAATATTTTGGAAACATAAAAGTCATTTAACCTGGTTGTAGGAGGGAGACAGGAATACTCAGTTTTTCTATGCATCTAAAAAACAAAGACGAGCTAGGAATAAAATATCGGGCTTAATGAAGAGTGGTGGCTCTTGGACGGAGAAGGATGAGGATGTTAAAGCAGAAGCAGTGTCCTATTTTCAAGGATGTTATAGAAGTTACGCGGGAGCAAGTATGGACCAGTTGTTATAGGACCTAAAGCCCGTTATCACGACATATATAAATTTCCAGTTGCTTAAATCGGTTTCACCTGAGAAAATTAAAGCAGTTCTATTTGCTATGGCTCTCGAAAAGGCTCCAAGGCCGGATGGTATGACGATATTGTTTTTTCATCGGTATTGGCATATTTTTGGGAGCGATGTTGTGCAACAGGTGCTGGATTTTATGGATAATGGATTTTTTTATGGCAAGCTTAATGAGACTAACATTTTTCACATTTCGAAACTGAATCGACCCAAATAGATGAAAGATTTCAGCCAATTATTCTTTGTAATGTTGTTTACAAGATTATATATAAGGTCATACATCATATACTAGGAGTCTTTTTACCCTCAGTTATCTCTGAGATCCAATCGATATTTGTTGGAGGAAGGGTAATATTTGATAATATTATCATGTCCCAAGAAGATTTTCATGCCTTACATACTTCGCAATATTGTAGGAATAATTTCATGGCGATTAAGACCAATATGAGTAACGTGCATGATCGATTTGAATGACATTTTCTTAGCGTAGTAATGGCCAAATTAGGGTTTGCATCTAGGTGGATTAATTGGATTATGCAATGCATAACGATGGTCACCTATCGAGTTCTTATCAATGGTGTTCCTAAAGAAGTTATCAAACCTTCTCGAGGACTACGTCAATGTGATCCGCAATCGTCGTATCTGTTTATTCTCTAGATTGAGGTCCTCATTGCCAATTTGCATACGGCTGAGAGACAAGGCCTTATTACTGGTATTAAAATGGCAAGGTCGTGCCCACCTCTGTCTCACCTTATGTTTGCAGATGATAGTCTTTTCTTCTGTAAGGCTCATCTCCCAGAATGTGATACAATCATAGATATTCTACAGAATTATGGCAAATTTTCTGGACAATGTATCAATCTGACAAAATCAACGGTCTTCTTTGGGACTAAGGTGCCCCCAGGATAAATATCTCATAAAGGAAAGGTTGGGGATTTTTATCGATGGGGGTGGTGGAAAGTAATTAAGTGTCCCTTAATAACTCCAGGGATCAAAGGCCAAAGTTTTTTCCTACGTTCGGGATCGTTTAAAAAGTAGAATTAATGGTTGGTCAACCAAGTACCTATCCAAGGGTGGGAAGGAGATTATGATTAAATCGATTTCACAGGCGTCACTAACTTATATATGTCATTTTTCAGTTGCCTAAGGGCCTCACTCATAAGCTGTCAAGTGAAATTTCTAGATATTGGTGGAGCACAAAACTTGAGGGTGGTGGAATACACTGGATAACATGACCCAAAATGTGTCTACCGAAAATCATGGGTGGAATGGGAATCCGCTCTCTTGACTTGTTTAACCAGGCTTTGTTGGGCAAACAACTGTGACGTTTGTATTCTAAACCATAATCGCTTTTCCAGAAAATTAGGGGTGGGCAAAATACCCATAACAAAAAAACTGAACAAAAAAATAGGTTCAGTTCTAGAACCAATAAATTTATCTGAATGGATCTAGTTTTAAAGATCTACAGTTCTCAGTTCGGTTTGGTTAAGAACCAAAAACTGAAAAAAGAACCGAACGTACTAAGAACCGATAGTGGAACCAAACCAGATCAAACTAAACTAACCCTACATACATAATACCGCTTCCTCTTCTCTTCTTTCCTTTTTTCTCTTGTTTAACTTTTTTGTCTAATATGTTTCATGATTTTTAAAAAATTTCACAAGATCATCAAGTTTCATCCTTCTTCTTCATCTAGGAATCAGTTTCACAAGATCATCAGTTTCACGCTTTATCTCTCTTTGACTCTTTCTTCTATGCTCCAATCTTTCTTTGCATAGTTTACCATTTTAGACTCCTAAATCAACGCGACCGTCTTATGATTGGAAGAGTATTTGGGGTGTTCATTCACTTCTCCAGCAGGGTTTGCGGCGACCAATTGAGAATGGCCTCCAGTCAAAGGTCTAGGAGGAAAATTGGATACTGGGGAAGGACCCACACCCAGGTTGTAGTGATTTCCCTATTGCTCACCCCTATTTGCGAGTAGTGGCTTTATTAAGAGATGAAGGGACTACATGAAAGACCCAACTTCTCAAGAAATTATTTCCCCTAGGGGTTATACCTAATATTTTGAGTATACGTCCTTCTCGTCGAAGGGAGGATGGGTTTTGTTGACATTTCACTAAATCTCGTTCTTTATACAGTTAAATCGGGCTATGATCGTCGTTTCTGCCCTCGATGACGACATGACTCCCATGTCTCATTTTCCTACGATTAATATCCTTAATGACATAATATGGAATTTGAAGGCACCTCATAAGCTTAAGCACTTCCTTTGGCAAGTCCTTTCAGGAGCTTTGGCGGTCAATGTTCAACTTGCAAAGTGGCATTTACGGGTTAACCGAATTTGTACTCGTTTGTGTTGACTCAGAGGAAATAGTCAACCATACATTGTTCACCTACCCACATGCTTTTTAAACGTGGGCTCTCTCGATGATCCTGACTATACCAAGAGTCTTTCCGTCGCAAAATATACTGGAGAACATCCAATACCTTTACTCCTATGAAAATTCAATTCATGGTGATATAGCAGTAAAAGAGGAGTATTTATAAATTCTTTAGTATAACTAGAAAGCACGAAATGATAAATTATTTAACGAAAAAATATGGGATCCTCTAGATATTCTTACATTGGCTTCAAAAGAGGCCTCATATTGGATTTATGCACACAACAATATCCATAAGTTCGACGCATTGGACACAAAAGGGGTGATAGCTTTAATCCAAAATGATCTTATTACGGGTGTTAATGTATGTTTTGTTGATGGGTCATGGAAACATGATGACCCTATTTGTGGGCTATGATGGATTCTTAAAGGTCCATCGGGTTCAACCACAATAATGGGATAAAGGGGTTTGTTCAGGGGAATTTCTTCACTTCATGTGGAGCTTTTAAGTCTACTCTTGGTTATGAAAAGTGTGCTTAAACTAAACTTTACCAGAGCAAACTGAAACAAGACCAGAGCTAATAGAAAAGAAAAACCAGACCAAAAGGACAAAACACCCATACGAACGATTCTCAAGACTAAAGAACTCTAAATCCTCGGATGAACCATTGAAATCCAGACCACGCGCCTGACTTCCACCTAAAAACCCAGAGAGTACACTAACCAGCAAGGATTAGAATACAAGAGATTAACCAGAAGATACAAGAAACCTGAGCAGAACTCATGACGTTGCACAGGCAAATCAAGTGGATATTATGGAAACCTTAGCAGAACTCAGGACGTTGCACAGGAAAATCAAGTGGAAATGCAGGAAGCCTGAGCAGAACCACAATACTGGAAACTTGAGCAGAGTCTCATAAGATGTCACAGACATATCAAGTGGAAATGCAAGAAGCCTGAGCATAAGTACAAGACTAGAAATCTGAGAAGACTCTCAGAATTTGACAGACAAATCAAGTAGAAATGCAGAAAAATTGTGCATGTGCTCAGGATGTGACACAAATAAATTGAGCAAAAATCCAGATGTCTTGAAAGTGAAAACATGCGTAAAAGATCTGGAATATGAAGAAGAAGGAAAAAATTGAAAAGATAGGAGTTTTCCTTTGGAAAAAAATGAAAAGTTGAGAAGCATCAAAAAAGAAAACAACGGATTTGAAAATACCAAAAAAAGGAAACACGAGTGTTTGGGAAAAAGGAAATGGATTGCTAGGGTTTGGGTGAGTATATAAGAAGCTAAAAGTGTGAAAGAACTTCAACACTTTTATCCGTTCTTAATTAATGGGTTAGGATTTTCTAAAAGTTGTTCAAGACATTATGTGAGAGATCTTGTGGAACGAACATGGGATAAAGGAATAAAACCTAGGTATTTTTTAGGACGTGTATAAAGGGGCTAAAAAGTGTGTAATATATATTACCACTTTTAGTTGCCTTTGCTGAGAATTGGGTTTTTGAGGGTTCAATATGTTCTTGAGAGGTTGTGAGATGTCTTGGGGGAGTAACAGAGGGATAAAGGGAAAATGTAAAAATCGTGTAAGGGTATCAGAAGGGTAACTTACATCATAAGTGTATAAAGAAACAACTTGTAAAGATTTTGAGAAGTAAATAACAAATTTTTTTTATTTGTAACAAGTGTGTTGTGTTCTTCAAACTTTCAATTGGTATCAGAGTAGACATCTGAGGAAAGACGTCTATTATTTCACAAACATGTGAAGATCTTGTGACAGGTAATGGGGAACACTCAACACTTCCCTCGTGTAAGAGATCAGGTGTTGTATCCTGACAACTACGACTGTTTGGAAAAACAGATACAAGAAAGCATCAAAAGAACTCAAATTTACTTGCTCAAATTGCAATCTAAGAGAATCAAGATGGATAAACAAGAAAATGATGAATATTTCAGCCAAAATTGTTATTTGTTGATGTTACATCAGAGGTGCTTGGGAAACATTACAAGGACACTAAACTGGTGAAGAAGATTATGTGTTGTCTACCTAACCAGTTCCAATCACACAAATCAGCAATTCAAGTGGTAAAAAATTCACATAAGATGAAGTTCGTCCAAGTGGCGAGAATGATGCAGAAACATGAGCTGGGAATAAGAAAAGAATATATTAAAAGGAAAGAAGTTGTGTGCACAATGTCTGAGCAAAACATCACACCCAAACCAGTTCACAATGTGGATGATCTCATTATCATAAAGTATTTACAGAACCATGATTGTGGGAAAGGACGTGAGGTACCTACCAACAGCAGATCTGGAGGCATAAGTGAAGGTAATAACAAGACCAAACAATATGTGGTTGATCAGATTATCATAAAGTATTTAAAGAACCATGATTGTGAGCAAGGACATGCAATATCCACCAACATCAGATCTGAAGGCGTAAATGAAGGCAACAACAAGACCAAACAAAAAGGAAAAGAGAAATCCTTTGGAGCAAGGATGGTGGGAGTAATGTTTCAGATTCAGAAGAAAACATCGTTATCAGGTAGCATGTAGTGAAACCATTGAGAAAATTACCAATTCTGACACAAAAGGAGAGATGAAGCTAGTGTTGTCTGATAAAAACAAGATTTTGTGTGGGAGTCTATTTCAAATCAAGGACAAGAATCTTGTATCACCGCACACAAACAAAGATTGTGATAAGTTGTTCACAATGGATGGAACCAACACTAGGAATTGTGGTTTTGGTCACCAGAGAGTCTCTGAGGACTCATCAACAATTGTGAAAGCATTTATGAATTATGAACTTGAGGCTACCAAAAAACATGTTTTTGAACCTGTCACAATGCATCAAGATAAACGTTCAAAAGGATACGCCCTTGTTAAAGCTAAAAGGGATCTATGGGATAAATATCAGGATGACAATGACAACCATCATGGGGGTTTTAAATGTGAAACGTGTGGTGTCTTCAAGATTTAGTGCTTATGGTAGAACACTAGGATTCCTCAGATAATCCATCAGCATAAATATCACTTTCGCAGAAGATATCACGACAAAGTATGGTTAAGAAAAGAGTTCAACTGTTGCAATTTAGCTTATACTTCTGAAGAATCACAAGGTTTATTACAAGAGATTAGATTGTATTCAAACAGTGATTGTCCCAAATGTATGACAAGTCAATCAATATGCTTAAAAGAACTTGTGAAAAGTACCAGCAGAGACGATACATGTGGTGTTTAGATGATAGTGAATACAGATGTCACAAGTGATGATAACAATTTCAATATGCAGGATGTACACTATGTTGAAGAACTGAAGGCGAATGTCATAAGAATAAATTTGTTGTGTGATAAAGGAATGGTTGTTATGATCACAAGAGAAATTTGTCAGGCAGTGTACAAGACAAGTGATGTTAAGCTCAAAGGAATGTAATCAGGAAAGATATGTTTTATGAAGTATCATTCTAGAAAATTTTTTCACAACGACACTCACTAGCCATCTGGTACAGTGGCACATGAAGTCTGGGACATGAGTGTGAGGACGCATATCAGAGTTGCAAATCAAGAGCTATTTTGGTGGATACCCAAGTTGGAAATGGAAACCAACCTTTTCTGTAGATCGTCCTTTAATGGTAGGCAAGTAAAAGGGCAACATCCTAAGTTGAAGAATGAAGATTGGGGAGGTGCATTTCTAAAAAAAGATCCTAACAGGTGTGGCAGTGTTCATAGTATTTCACAGCAATTCTCTACATCAAAAACTGTACCAAAAACTCCACAACAGAACAAGATGATAGGATAAAAATAAAAAGCCACACCTTACAAGTTATTGAGAGGAAATAAGCTCATTGTGTACTCAGAGGTGAACACAACATGTCTGTTTTGTAACAATTGGACTAATACACAGATAAAAACAATCAAAGTTATGTTTGAAAATGCTGCAAGTCTCTTGGAAGGAATCACCATTGTAGAGTTATCAATACCCACTCAAGAAAAGGTTCAGGAAAAAAGCACAGAACAGTGGAGACAATCTAGATGAAGAACCTGATACAGTGAACAAACCATGTACGTCTCAGAACCATGAGCAAGTTGAGACTGGGAATATAGATGGAGAGTGAATCACAGGGAAGAAACACATAAACTTCTTAGAGATTTTTGGATACATATGCTATGTATCAATGATAAAGTCTGATTTCTACAAGGAAGCCTTAGTGAAAAAGTATAGGATTGGATCCATGAAAGAAGAGATGAAGTTGTTTGAGAGAAGTCGAGTGTGGGTGTTAACACCAAGACCTGTTGATGTTGATATAATAGGCACAAATTTGGTTGTTAAGAGTAAAGTTGATGAGAATGGTCATGTGGTATGAAACAAGACGATGATGTATGCTCAAAGGCATTCACAGGTCGAAAGAGTAAACCTTGATAAGATGGTTGCCCCTGTCTCCAGACTTGAGTTCACTTGGTTTCTACTAGGTATAACATATATGTTTGGTTTCAGATTGCATCGAATGAATGTCAACATTGGTTGTTTCAATAGAATTGTTCATGATGAGATATGTGTTGAACAATGTACAAGATTTATGTATTCATAATTCCCACATTATATATACCAACTTGAGAAGGTGTTGTATGGTATGAAGCAAGCTCAAAGGATATGGTGTAAAAGATGGTCCGTCTCTCTCTTAGAACAAGAATACCCTCAAGGAAGCATAAACAAAATACGGTTCATTTACAAGAAAAACGAAGATGTGTGTGTAGTTCAGACATACATGGATGATATCTTGTTTGGAGCCACAAATCAGAATCTCATTGATGACTTTCTCAGACTGATGAAATAAAACTTTGGCAAAAGTATGTGTGGTAAACTAACCTATTTTCTTAGTGTGCAGGTACAGCAGAAGGAGCAAGGAATACGTTTGAGACATAACACCTATGCAAAGAACCTTGTGTCAAGATTGGGAATTGACGTGCAAAATCGCAAAGACATTCATAAGTATATAGTGCAAGCTATCACAAGATGGAAAAGGTGACCAACAACTATCCAGAAGGATGTTTGGTTGTCTGTTATATCCCACAATAAGTCAACCAAACATTAGCCTCAGTATTGGTGTGTGCGTGCAACCTAAGTTATGGCATCTCCTGACACTAAAGCACATTATCATGAGTCTAAAAGACAAAGAAACATGAGTTAAGGAGGATTTTTGTGGTTAAAAATCACACTGTATTGTTGAGCCGTAATCAGAACTGTGTGTCCTCACTAACTGTTAAGACTGTCTACAGTAATCTCAGAAGTTATTGCACTTAATGTTTGTGGATGAACAAGATGAGCAGTGATTCTGAAATCGTGTCTAACACCATTCTTATGTAATTTTCCAGCCAAAATGCAATCAACATCTCTAAGAATCATGTTTAGTACTTCAAAAAGCATATATGAGACACCATTGTATCATGGATCATGTCGAGGAGAAATCAGTTGTGGTGGATCACATAAGTAATGAGTTTCAATTGGCTGATATCATTACTAAACTACACGAGTTCACTAAAATTGTGAACTTTTAGATGGGTGGCACTCACGACAGGAGTCAATGCATATATGAGGTCAAACAAGAAAAATACCAACTTATACTATTTGTGTATAACGGATGGAAAAGAATTGCATGTCATGTCGTCTGGTGTGTGCATCATAGAAGAGGTCAAAGAGTTGAGGACAAACAAAAACGAAAAAATATTTGAACTATATAAAGAATTTTCACAATGAACTTGTACTTGAGAAGTCAAGTGATGGTACAAGTTCATGTTTCTATCATATTGTGCACTTGTCCAAAGGAAATTCCAGCTGCCTCTGTGTGCACACAAAAGGTTAAAAACGCAGCATCACATCAGATAAAGGCATGCCAGTGTGAAAGACTAGCCATTCAAATCACTCTACACTTATTTTGTTGTTTGAACCTCAAGTTTGTACTATACTTTAGAGAAAGTCGACGAGTGGTGCTTATTCTGTAGAGTTTTCAAAGGTATAAATTAATATTTTAAGGTAGGTATTTTACTGTGATCCTCATACTTTGACTTCTTTAACATATCTTTCTATACAAGTGGATGTAAGTATGTTTGCTGAGTTATCTCTCTGCGTTTTAAATCAGTGATTCTTGGTTGATATGTTATACATTGCTCGTAATTTGTCATGATTTTCTCCAAGACAAGCACATTTTCTGTCATTGATTTTCTCCAAGACAGGCACATTTTCTGTCATTTCTCTCTGCTTCCACTCAACCAATCTTTTATACCCATGAAGGATAATATACTCTAAGGGGAATACATGTTCAGACTCTTAGGGTTGTTACCATTGAAGACATGACCTGATGTGTTTTACCAGCAGTCTTAATTCACATCTTTGTGCATTTAGGTACTCCAATGAGCGAGCTGTAGAGTATATCACCACATGATGTACTTGTTGATTTTCTTTCTAACGAAAGAATTGAAGTTTGGACTTATTTGATGGCTTCACATCCTATTAAACAAAAGGAAGTGTTATGCAAAGTATGCTGCAACAGTTTGGCACGAACGAAGAAACTAAAAATATGTGAGTCATGTAGCATTGAACCATGGGGACAACCTGTTCGAGTTTTCATCTATCACATAAATCCCAGGGCTTGTACTCATCAGACAAACAATACACTTTTGTGATATCAAGAGATATGCCAACAAACGATCTAGGTATTGCCACACAGTCGTAATGCAAGTAACTCTTTTGTTTTTTGTGCTCTGTTTTCCTGTCTGATGTTTTTGACTGAGTTGTGCAACCAAGCAGGGGGAGAAAAACGAGCATAAAAATTAGGGGGAACATACTTGTTTGTTATGATATGTTAGGTTACTTATGCTTGTTGTGACTGTCTTGTTGCTAACGTGTAATCTAAGCATGTGTTGAGACATGTACTGAATGCAATGAGTGCTTGATTATCAAACTCAGTAAAAACAGGGGAGATTGAAGATGCAGGAAACCTGAGCAGAACCTCAGGACGTTGTACAAGCATATCAAGTGGATATTATGGAAACCTGAGCAGAACTTAGGATGTTGCACAGACAGATCAAGTGGAAATGCAGGAAGCCTGAGCATAACCACAAGACTAGAAAGTTGAGCAGACTCTTATAACGTGTCATAGACAGATCAAGTGGAAATGCAAGAAGCCTGAGCAAAAGTACAAGACTGGAAACCTGAGCAGACTCTCAGAACGTGACATAGACAAATCAAGTAGAAATGCAGAAAAGCTGTGCAGATGCTCAGGACGTGACACAAACAGATTGAGCGGGAAATCCATATGTCATGAAAGTGAAAAGGGCGCAAAATATCTGGAAGTTGAAGAAGAAGAAGGAAATACTTGAAAAGATAGGAGTTTTCCTTTGGAGAAAATGGAAAGCTGAGAAGCAGCTGGAAAAGAAAACAACATATTTGGAAATACCAAAGAAAGGAAACACGAGTGGTTGGGAAAAAGGAAAGGGATTGCTAGGATTTTAGTGAGTATATAAGAAGCTAAAAGTTTGAAAGAACTTCAACATTTTAGCTGTTCTTAATTTTTTGGGTTAGAGTTTTTCTAAAAGTTGTTCAAGAGAGTATGTGAGAGATCTTGTGGAACGAACATGGGGATAAAAGGATAAAACCTAGGTATTGTTTAGGATGTCTATAAAGGGACTAAAAGGTGTGTAATATAGATTAACACTTTTAGCTGCATTTGCTGGGAATTGGGTTTTTGAGGGTTCATTCTGTTCTTGAGAGTCCGTGAGACGTCTTGGGGGAGTAACAAAGGGATAAAGGGAAAAGTTCAAAATCGTGTAAGGGTATCAGAAGGGTAACTTACATTACAAGTGTATAAAGAAACAACTTGTAAAGATTTTGAGAAGAAAATAACAAAGTTTGTTATTTGTAACAAGTGTGTTGTGTTCTTCAAATTTTCATAACCTGTACAAGCAGAAGCAGAATTAAAGCCAAAAATAAACCGGGAGAGAGCTAACTGTGAGAGAGACAAGGCTCATAGCCGAACTCTAGGACCCGAGTTGTTGCTGCAAGGAACAATTGCCGACCAACCACTACAAAAACTCTAGGCGAAATATTAGGTAGATAATCAAATATGCGGCTAGAGACAACCAGAACACTAAGTCGATGAGCCTCGCATGGGAACCTTCGAGAGCAGAATGTAGCACCAACCAACAGCAGCACCAACCAATAGCAGCACAAGATAAGGACCCTATTCAAAAGCCCATCGTCGGAGCTAAGAAAAAAACCAAAAGCGAAGGGAAGGGGGGAGGGGGGAAATAACAGCCGATAACGAAATCAGATTTGAAGTGCCGATAGACTTACCCTAAAAAAATTAACAAAAAAAATCAAAGATATGGATGAACAAAATTTGATATTGGGAGTAAACGTAAGAAAATGAAAATATTCGTTGAAAAAGAAGTCAGATGTACGCTACCTTGGGTAATTAGTCATAGTCACCTAACTCGTGTTCATCACTAACATCCACCTCTCAAAGATGCTCATCAATGTTGTACTATTACTTATTTTAATCCGCTAAGTTAGTTGTAATTCAATAATCTGGATTTGTTTTTAGTTTTTATCCCAACACAGTTATTGTTAAGGCCAATTTAAAAATAATTAAAAATGAAAGAGAGAAGAATTACGCGAGAATGTCGACATATTTGGCGTGTGTATTGGATTGTCTCTCTTCTCAAAAAGTCTAAATTCGTTGCCCAACTGCACACTCCCCCTCATGATGTCGTCATTGCTTTTATCTTTCTCCAACTTGATTTTCATTCTTCTTTTTTATCTTTCAGTCTTTTCGAGATTTCTACGTACTTTTTATGATCCCGAGAGAGATCTTTGACCCCAATGTTCTTAATCGATGTACGTCATCTCCGATTTCATTTTTATCGTTTCAATTTTTCTTGCCGGAAACTGATTCTTTGAATCCTGCATCATTTAGGTTCCTTGGAAATTGTTTCCTCTCTACTTATTCGGATCGCAAAGAGATTCTCTCTCAGGTATTTTTCAATTCAAAGTCTCTCCATGTGATGTTATGTTTGAATTCGGATTAAGTAGCGATTCTCCCCCTCAGTTTTTGATTTCCTCTGATATCTTTGATTTGGTTGCAATAGCAACAGCAACAGAGTCCATTTTGCAGATAGTTCCAGAAACAATGGCTTGCAATGCCGGCGAGTCAGACCTTTGTCGCGATGATTCCGCTGCATTTCTACTTAAATTAGTAGCTATTGCTTCCATTCTCTTAGCTGGGGCTGCAGGTGTCTCTATACCACTCGTTGGTAGGAACCGCCGCTTCCTTCAAACTGATGGTAGTCTCTTTGTGTCTGCTAAAGCCTTTGCAGCCGGCGTGATTCTAGCCACCGGATTTGTTCATATGTTGGCTGGTGGCACCGAAGCTTTGACCAACCCTTGCTTGCCAGATTTCCCTTGGTCCAAGTTTCCTTTCCCTGGCTTCTTTGCGATGATTGCTGCTTTAATCACTCTGCTTGTGGATTTCATGGGGACTCAGTACTATGAGCGTAAGCAAGAGAGGGAAGCTGATGAACAGCTTGATCGAGAACAATCACCTGGTGGTATTGTTGTTCCTGTGGTTGCAGAAGGAGACAATCATGAGAAAGTGTTTGGAGAAGAAGATAGTGGCGGGATTCATATTGTTGGCATACATGCTCATGCTGCTCACCATAGACATACTCACCCTCAAGGTGCTTCGTGTGATGGACACAGTAAAATTGACATTGGTCATGGTCATGGTCATGGTCACGGACATGGACACTCACATGGAGGTTTTGATGTTGGAAATGGAGCTAGGCATGTCGTTGTTTCTCAGGTACAAATCTTTGGTTCCTTTTCGTCTTGTTGGATGTTCCTAAAGCTAATATCCAAACATATTGCAAGATTTGATAATCTACATTTCATCGTGGTGATAGTTGCTTATGTGGTTGTTGTATTATCTTCAAAAAGTTATAAAATCTGTGTCTGTTTATCTCATCTTATTAGGTTCTAGAGCTGGGAATTGTGTCACACTCGATTATAATCGGAATATCACTTGGAGTATCTCAATCTCCTTGCACAATCCGGCCTCTAATCGCAGCACTATCCTTCCACCAATTCTTTGAAGGATTTGCACTAGGTGGATGCATCTCCCAAGCACAGTTCAGGAACAAATCAGCTACCATAATGGCTTGCTTTTTCGCACTAACCACACCCATAGGGATTGGCATTGGAACTGCAGTGTCGTCGTCTTTCAATCCTCACAGCGTCAGAGCATTGGTCACCGAAGGTATCTTGGATTCACTCTCGGCAGGGATTCTTATGTACATGGCTTTAGTGGATCTAATAGCTGCTGATTTCTTGAGTAAGAGAATGAGCTGTAACTTTAGGCTTCAAATTGTTTCATATATGATGCTTTTCCTTGGAGCTGGACTTATGTCTTCACTTGCTATTTGGGCTTAGCTTTTTTTTTCTTTTTTAAGATTCCATAGTCTCTGTAATAGCTACTTACAAACATTTTGTATAGTTATAGAATAATGATATTTCTTGTTTCTTCAAACTGATTGGTAACAAGAGTTGATATTGAGGTTAAAATGTAACTTTTGGAGAAAAGTTTCGTTGGTGTTGTCTGTTGCTTTCTCTGCACACCGGTCTTTTTCCTCTGAATGAAAATTTTAGAGATTTGCGATTTTTTCGAAGGAAGAAACGGAAATTTAAACCACCATGGTTTGGTGATATAGTAGCGACGACGCAGCTGTCCGATTACACGATTAGCTGCGTTGAAGTCCAGTGGCATGAAGATGAATTTGTAGAGTGAAAAAAAGAGTTGTATCTTAATTCAAAGATTGGGAAGAACACAAAGAAGATGTTGAATCTACTCAAACAAGAAGAACTAAGAAGTATTATAAATATCATATGGAAAGCGTTAGATATGGATTAATTGGTATCACATTGTCCATGTATAAGGAATTATTTTGGAAGCAAAAAATTTTTTGTGGGAAACTTGGAAAATTGTGAATATGCCACTAAGGCATACCAAAGGATCCAAAGGCTTACTACGAAAAGAAGCAACATAGAAGTTCATTATTTGTTATACAATCTTCAGTATATGGCACATCTTTCTGTAATGTCTATGTAGTCCATGTAATATTCTATGCTTAAACAAAAGTTTTTGACGGAAAAAAAAAAAAAAAGAGAAAAGTTTCGTTTTGGTTAACATTTAAAGAAAAAAGAGAACCAAAAAATGATTAATCTCCTTGAGAGGCATAAACTCATAGAAATTGACGAGAAATCGTATTGGCCAATGTTCAAACTTTAAAGATAATAATAATAAACTTTCAACTTTTGAAATATGAGAGTTTAAACTATTATCCATTGATCATACCAAAAGTTGGTCTAAACCAAGAACAATTACAAGAGAGAGCAAACGATTTAGCAAAATAACATGAAAATGTAAAGCAGAAGAAGCTAGTGATAAGAGTTTATTCTTAAACAATATCTTCTTCTTTGTGGGTCTCAATGGTAACATCAGAAGTAGGATAAGCCGCACAGGTGAGAACAAATCCTTCTCCGATCTGCTCATCATCGAGGAAACTCTGGTCAGACTGGTCAACAGATCCAGATACAACTTTACCGGCACAGCTTGAGCAAGAACCAGCACGGCACGAGTATGGCAAATCGATTCCAGCTTCCTCGGCGGCGTCGAGGACGTAAACGTCGTCATCACACTCAACCTCTTGCTCTCCTTCGGGAGTGATGAATTTGACCTTGTAAGTGGCCATGGCTGTGACGCGTCCTCCGCGAGCGGTGGCTGATTGGAGACCGAAGAGGGAATGTGTGTTGACTGAACGGAGGCTGATAGGAGATGTCTGGCGGCGGAGGAAGGAAGTTCCGACGATGGCGCTTGAAAGAGCAGTGGAGGCCATTTTTCTTTTGGGGGTTGGGATGGATTGTGGAAATGGCGTGGGGAGTGAGTGAAGGAGATAAAGCTTCTTAAAAGGTCCGTTTGTGATAATCCTATCTTCCACGTGGCACTCATCTGGTGGATTGTTGTATTATCGTCTTCCTTTTTTGCTGATTTGTTTCTTTTTTAAAATTTCTGTGTGATTGTGTTTGACACACTTTCTCCTTCTTCAGTTGTGTATCACTCGCCTTTGTTTGTCTCTACAGACAATATCTCTTCATTTGTTTTGTAACTCATTATTTTCTTTTCAGCAACGAAGATCTATCGAACGAGAAATGATGTATTTTGAGATCATGGGAAAATAAACTTTTTTATTAATGGTGCTCAAATTACACATTCTTCTCTATCTAACCCTCAAAATCTACGTTTTAAGTTTTGTTCAGAATGATAAATTGGATATTCGGGCGACTCAGAGACGAGAGAACTAACAGTTTCTCTGAATCCTAAGTTAAATGAAGCAGATTCCACTTTACCAAAAGGGAGATATCAAACCATAACAACAAAAAAACTACTCCTAACCAAAAAAATAAAATAAAATCAAGAAGAATATAATATAAGTTGGATATATTCCAATCACAAATAAAACCTTCTCCATTCATTACCACTCTACTCTCCCTTGTTTAGAATCTAAACTGCATCACCCACGATCCATCTTTTACCAATTGGTTGGGTAACTGTCTCTAGTCGCACTTGATGTTTCTGTAGATCCTCCTCACAAACAGATTTGACCCTAAGAACCCAACAGCTCCACAAAGAATTCCAAGGCCTAGACAGAACATCAAGGTGTATCCAAAGTAGAAGCTGGTCTGGAAAAACCCAAACATCTTCGTCTTTACGTAGTAGTAATAGATTGAGTACATGTACACATAAACTGCTGTCGAGGCAGCTGAGAAGAACGACGTCCATTGCCAGTGATAGTTTTCCGCATTCAGCAGGAAATACGTTCCCACAATCGTCACACAGACTGTCACCACTACAAGAATTAGAAAGACAAGCAGCATGAACCCGTACACATAGTATACCTGTCATTATACACCAGAATAAACCATCATCAACACTTGCAATCTAATCTTTTAAACTGTTTCTAAATTAACTTGCAAGTTGTCACCTTGTAATTCCAGAAGGATGTGAATACGAAGTACATTTCAATAAAGATGCTGCCAAAGGGTAAGAGACCTCCCATTAGAGACACTACTGATGGAGTCAAGTACCATTTCTTCTCAGGGATTGGACGTGGGATTGTTTTCACACGGCATGGATTGTTTGGAGCACCACTCCAATTTCTACCAACAACTGTCCCAAGGAGGGCCAGAGGGAACGAAATGAAACCCCAAATTACAAAAACTACCACCATTGTTCCAAAGGGAATTGCCGCAAGAGATCCGTAGAATATGGCGATTGTGTTTAGGAGGAATCCAATCCCAAAGCACAAGAATGGGAAGAGAGAAGCTGTCAGGATCATGCACTTTATCCAATGTTTACCTGAACAAAAATGCGTAAAGAGAAATTTGAAAACTAGTTGAGGGAATGATTTCCAACAAAGGAGAGTATAATGTACCTCCGCTTCTTGAGTACATTCCTCCACTCACATAACCGGACACAAACGATGTCAGAGCATAGCAAACAATGAAAGTTGTGACGATCGCTCCTCTCCTAAATAAGAAGTAAACCAGAATGAAATTCAGGGATAAGCTGAACTGTTATTCTTGAGAAGTTGATTGAAACAAAGAGTGTACTACATACCCAACATAAAGCGTCCCAATGATTGCCATTAATATGACAAGGAGCACAAGCAGAGCCAACTGTGCACCTGTACCAACAACGGCCGAAAGAAGAACCAGACTACGTGGTGGTCGAAATACATCTCCGTGCACGAGTTTCCACCCAGATTCTTCACTAACATCCCGTTCCTGTGCTCAATAATACTAACATTCAGATGTTTCTCCTCACTCTTACACTTACAATGACGATAAATTGACAAGTTGGCAACATAATAGCACCAGTGAAAGAACACTTCTGAAGCTATTCTAGATAAAAGATTTAAGAAATTAGGAGAAATCACCAAAGTCTCCAGGTCATCATCTTCCCGAGCATACTTAGCGTAATCATTTCTGAGGGTCCTCATTAATATCATTGAGACCAAGCCAGTGAGGAAGATAACCATCATGAAGGAGTTGAAGATGGAGAACCAATGTATCTGCATGATGAAAGAATCCCTTAGACCCTCTTACAAAAAGCTTCGAGTAACCATCTTGAGAAAAAGTTTTAGAGTTCTACTTAACAAGAAAGTAAAGGAGCCTTCAGTGCAATACACATTATGTTATGGAGCAAACCTGAACTAAGATATGATAGCAGAAGGATGATAACATAAGACATTGCACACTATGATTTACCTGGTGTTCGAAGAATGGATAGTCCAGATAGACATCAAAACGACGAGCAAATGTGACATCGGTTGGGATCCACTTCACAGAATATGTCAAGTCCACTGTCCTCCCTGGTTCTAACGGCCTTGGATTGTCTTGTGTGAGATTTACATGAATAATCTATGCAATAAACACAAAATAAGATGATGGGTAAGTTCTTATGAGATCCTTAATACTGCTTAATCGCAAAGAAACAACCGACCTGGTCTTTGTTGTATTTGACAATAATATTTTTATGAGTGTAAAGAACATGCTTGCCATTTTCACTATTTTTTCCAAGAGGCAACTCGCCCACAAAACCTATTACAACAATGACATAGTCAAAAATTGATGTCTAGAACTGAAACTGGAAATCTGGATCTACAGAGTGAACATAGGAAATATCATACCCCACAATGGCAGATCATCTGAACTTTCCTCCACGTACGTCATATACATCATTTGTGAGAAATAGAAGCAAGATAACAGATTAGCAAACAAAGGATACTTAATATGTTAGCAACTGATGTAATGACGGAGAATATATGATGATACTGTAGTACTAGCCCGTTTTAAACAATTTACAGTGCAGCAAGTTGAGTTCCACAATATAAAGACTTCAATTTCAAATTTAATTCAGTAAAGAGAATTAACTTTTTTCTTTGATGTTTCTTCGCAGTAATATGTACAAGTAAACGTGATACATACCCATGAACAATTCAAACCAGTAGCTATTTTCGATGGCATCTTTGAAATGCCTGACCTTAGCTTCATCGAGTTCCAAATGACAGATCACGCTTCTGTCAACATTTTCTGGGAGTAAAACAGAAGATGACTATAAATCTTGTGAAAACAAGCTAGCAAGTTTTTAGAAAAACTAGCATAAGAATTAACATACTCAAAAATTTTATGTCTATCTGGCTGTCAATGAGCTCGTTTCCACCAAGAACCTCACCAAGACCACCCCATTTGTGAACACTATTTTCATTGGCGCGGCAAAACGGAAGGCTATAATAGTTATATGTTTCTTGTGGGTTATTATAAGGGCCAACTTTGTTCACCCATAAAGTAACCTGCTCATCAGCTTGATACTAGAAAAGCAAAAGAAGAAGAGTCAATTTAATGTCTTGAGAGCAATGCAAACAGATGCAAAACATACGAGCAAACAAACATAAACAACCAAAACCCAGAAAAGAAAAACGTAGTCAAACATTTAAGCCTTGTGGTGCAACATTATGACTATGTTATGCTGCAACATTTTGTATGTTCAGCAAAATTGTAGGCAATTCGGTATAAGATGCAGACTCAAAACAATGAGAACATCATACTTTGGAAGAAAAAGGTAAACCATTACAAATTTTGTTGGTGCCACACTGTCATTTAAGAAATACTACTTTTCTCTTGTTGGACTATAAATTGCTAGAGTTAATGCATGTTTTACTTGAAAAAAGATCAAATTAAACAAAAATTTTGGAAAACTGCAATATTAATACTTAATAAGAAAATCTCAAAGGAAAAAAGGGCAACTTGAAAGCAAAACATTGCAGCTCCAGATCTCTTACATCAACTGTAACAAGAAACCAGAACATATTGTATCCAAAATTGGCCATAACCTTGGAATAGCTTAGATATATTATGAGGCAATCACAATTCAATTACTTTAGAAACAATCGATGCTTGTCTCCCTCAGCCCTAAAATCTATCAGATCCAGATAACATGCATGATATCTATAGATCATCCGATACAGCTAGAGCTAACAAGGAATTGCAGGCGCATGTTCCAGTTCCACTACTATCTACTAAATGTCGAAAACGGAACAAATAATCAGACCAGAGAAGATCCATTAAATATGATCTTCATAGAAATCAAACTCAAAACATTAAGTCAGTAATGATGCAGGTGTTTTGTAAATAAAACAGTCCTACAAGCATGCAAGTGGACTTATGTGACTCAAATGAACAGCTTGATCGAGCCTCCAATTCCCAACATTTCGAAAGATTAAGATCCGAAGAAAATAAAGAAGCAAATAAAATTAACATGCAACAGCCAGATCTGCGAGCAAAGAAGTCGAATCGAGCTACATCGAAGCAGAGAAAACGGCAGCAATTCAAATTAAACCTTGTGATCTGACTCGGAGGCTAAAGCCGGAGAGAGAAGAAGGAAGACGCAAAAGGCGGCGGAGTAGACGGAAATGAAAGATTGGACGGCGGAGTAAAACGACATATCGGAATCCGGAGGAGAATCAGATCTGAGGAAGACAGATACGTTGATGGAGATTCGTTCGGCCAATGAGTCGAGTCGAGTCGGAGCTTACGATTCAGGAACCATATATACGGTGAATTATGGTTTAAGATATTACATATTTATTAGTTCTATTTTTTTCTACGAGACAGATGCACTCGCCTTACTATACTGATTGGGCCTTAAACTTCAATATTAAAATTTCAAAATATCTCTTTTATAAAACCCATTTCCATACACTTTTTTTTTCTTCTTCAAAATAAAGCCTCCTTATATTGTAACTATAATCTAATATATAAAACTAGGATCTCAATCTTGAAATTTCTTATAAAAAATATTAAATTAAAAAAATCAAAAATTTATTGCTACACTAAATTACTCATATTAGTGTATGAAGCCCACTACCATATACTAATGACTTTTAGTTGATAGATTAAATTCACATTTAACCAATATTGTAATTCCCTAAATTTATTTAGTTTACATTTAAAAATGAATGTAAGCTTATATTTAACTTATTCGATATAAAAAAAGTTTTAACTCCTTATAATAATTATGCCTCCAAATGTATTTTAACATATTTTTCTATAAATAACCATTTTTCTTTTTCTACCATCATATCTCAAATATTTATTTTTTGTATGTTCTTATAGGATTGAAAAAATCAAATGAAACATATACATAGTAAGACTTTCATTATTTTAGCATTTTTCTCTTATAAATAATCATTCTTCTTCTTCTTCCTCCTCTACCATATCTCAGATATTCGATTTTGTTCTTTACATGTACATGACATGCTAAGAGTTTGATTCAAACTTTAAGCATATACATGGTTGGTTATATAAATAATTATTCTTCTTTTTCCTCCATCATATCTCAAATATTTGATTTTACTTTAGTATATTCTTGTAGAGTTGAAAAAATCAAATGAAACATGTATATACATGGTTAGACTTTGATTATTTTATCATCTTTTATTTCTATAAATAATCATCATTCTTTCTCCACCATATTTCTAAGCTTTAATTTTACTTTTATATGTTCTTGAAAAATGAAAAAATCAAACGAAACATATACATAGTAAGAGTTTGATTCAAATTTGAAGCATATAATTGGTTGGTTTGTATATATATGATTTATAATTTTTGCATGTACATGAGTTGAAATTCAATTGACACATATTCATGATAATAGTTTGATTCTATATATTTTTTATCATTTTATTTTTATTTTCCCGATGGGATGATGATCAAATGGTTGTCAATTTCCCCCCTTAATTTATCAACATATATTTCGAAAAACTACATTCACTAGCTACAACACTTGATCATACTGCTAGACGATTGTGAACAATTTAAGATTTTTTTTTTATATATTATAAGGTAGAAATATTGTTAACTACAAAGTACTAAAACCATTACTTTTAAACAGAAAATAATTTTGACATAGACAATTATTTGCTATATTAAATTTCACATTTTACACACAATGTAATTCTTTAAATTTATGTACTTTGTAAATCCATTATTAAAAAAATGAATGTTGTGGGAGTAAAGATCCACTTGGGTCGGATCTTCAGAAAAAGCTCGGATCGGACATTGTTATTGGGCTCTCTAGGCCCATTAACTCTCTCATTGTGGAAGTGAAGATCCACTCGGCTCGGATCTTCGGAAATGGGCTCGGGTCGGATATCGTTGTTGGGCTCTCCAGGCCCATCAGCTCTTCCGTCGTCGTCACCGGAGAATGCTTCAGCTCTCCGGGATTCACTACAGAGAGCACTTCAGCTCTCTGGTCATCACTTCAGAGAATGCTTCAGCTCTCTGAAGCTCATTACAGAGAACACTTCAACTCTC
>OVBE01004250.1:0-24481 GCA_900406425.1 Iberis pinnata | reverse complement strand
CCGAACGGTTTTTATATTTTCCAATTTCGGTTAACCGAAAACCGAAAAAACCGATCCAAAACCGATCTGAAATCCGAATGCCCAGCCCTAGTTTGAAATGACTACTTTGTACCACGCAAATTTATTGATGGCTATGTGACGGAAACGTCTATTAATATGTATCCTTCAGTAAATTATTGACGGATCTATATCCATCAGATTTTCGTTGGGAATTACTGACAAATGAGAATCC
Organism: Iberis pinnata; assembly: GCA_900406425.1. Taxonomy (NCBI): domain Eukaryota; kingdom Viridiplantae; phylum Streptophyta; class Magnoliopsida; order Brassicales; family Brassicaceae; genus Iberis; species Iberis pinnata. The sequence goes on along the minus strand of OVBE01004250.1, from coordinate 24,249 downwards.
GTCAGTCCCTCCGGTCACTTTTGGCTGCGCTTTCTTGTAGTGTTTACCATTTATGACCATCTTCCTTATTGCAACGTCGTGAGACTAGTCAAGTTCTAACCAAACCCGTTGTGTGAAGACTTCGCTTCTCCTCCAATCCCAAGGCCGGTCCAAAGCATAGGCGAGAGAAGCCACCGATTAGGATCCATACATGTAGAGTATATTTTTCTTAAAATAAAATGGTACTTTTGTAGAAATAATATGTTACTTTTGTTTTTATAAATTAATTTGATAATTCAAATATTAAAGTGACAAAAATACAAAACAAAAAATTTAACTAAAATATATTAACTTTTTTACCATCTTAAATATTATTTTTACAAAAAAATTATAATTTATTATAATTTTAATATAAAAGTTTTTTAAAATCTAAAGTCGTTGGACGGCAATGGCCAAGCCCCTATAATTTGAGAACAATTATGGTGGAGGAAGAATTAATTACCTTTTTCCAATGAATCATGGGACCGTCGAACTTCCTAACGCTAAAATCTCTAGAATGAAAGCAAGAGAAGGTGGAGACTCTCTAACTCACCCTTTTATCTTTTGAATTTTTTCGAAGCTCGAGAGAGTTTAGTAAGAGCAAGTCTATTAAGATTTTTTAATGAGTTTTTTTTGTGTATTTCGAATGTATTTAGAAGTAAAAATAAATAATTAAATTAAGTTAATATAAGAATCGATTTTTAAATAAGTAATTTAAAATCATTTAAGAAACCCCGCCATGTCACTTTGTGATTCGTTCGGTGGTTTTCCAAAAAAAAGTTCTTTTCTTTTTCTCATTTTTCTATGTGTTTTGCATCTTTGTGTTAATTCTATTGCAACGAATGATGATCAGTGGCGGATCCAGAAACTTTTTACCTAGTTCAAAATAATATATATATATATAAATCTTGACATCAAAATAATTATAAGTATCTTACAAAAATAACTTACAATGCAATCTTTTGACTAAAGGCTCATTTAAAAGTTTAAAACTAGCAATAAAATAGATCATATTCTTTAATTTTTGAAAAAATAATATTAACAACTTTAAAAAAAACTGATAAAAAAACACTAAAGCTAAATTTAAATTCTATAATATTAAAACCCAAAAAGCGAAAAAAATCTAAATTTTAAAACTAAACTCCAAACTAAAATATTAAGTTCAAAACATAAAATTTTAACTTGAATATACAATTTACACTAAAAAATTATTTGTTTAGGGATTAAATTTTTCACTAAACCAAGTATCAAAATACTAGAACTTGTAAGTTAAAACAAACAAAAAAAAAACCTAAAATTGAGTGGTTTAGTTGACCTATGGTTCATTAACCTGGGTCCGCCATTAATGATGATAAATTAAACTTGATTTGTTTATGCAGATTTGAAAAAGTCGATGAACTTCTCCATGTATGTTGGTTCGAGATTAAAGAGTGGTGAGCTATTTTCAGGTACTCGTTGTTTAATAGCTTCTTTTTCTTTCTTTCTTTTTGAAAAAATTAATGGCTTCTTCACAAAAAAAATTCTTTATGTTTTGTGAATTTTTTTTATTTAGAACCCCTCGGGTTCTACTAATGGACGGCAAAAACAATAAATACATGCAAAGTTTCTTAAGTGTATAAATATTTGAAAAATAACTATTAAAAAATTAGTTAAGAAACTTTTGGAAGTTTCTCTGATGGAGATAGTCCAAGAGAAGTAACAAAAAAAAATTGGCCTTGGCATGATTATATCAAAATAAATAAATTGTATTGAACGAAATGTGAAACCTTCGTGATTTTTTTCTTTTGACACCAATCTTCATGAAAATGTATTGTCTTAAAAAGTTGGTAGTTCGTCATCAACCACTTTCCTCTCTCGTCTATAAAAGAAAAATGATCGGTCTATACTAACGTGTTAAAACTTCTCCAATAATTAATCTCCACAAAATAAAAGTAAGCTTGTTAGGAATCGAAAATATGGTGATAAATGAAAAGAGCATTGAAACAGCGTCGAACGGAATATGGGGAGGAGACAATCCTCTCAACTGTGCTTTTCCTCTATTAATAGTACAAATCACCATTGTCCTCCTCACCAGTCGCTTCCTCAGCCTCCTAATCAAACCCCTACGTCAACCCAGAGTCGTTGCCGAGATCCTTNCAAAATTATATATATATATATATATATATATATATACATATAATTAACCAAAGAAAGGTGACGTTATAATTAACATTTTTCAATAGGGAGGGATATTGTTGGGACCATCAGCAGTAGGTAGAAACGAAGGGTTTATTAAACTCGTGTTTCCAAAATGGAGCACTCCAATACTTGAGTCAGTAGCAAGTATTGGCCTCCTTTTCTTCCTCTTTTTAGTCGGCCTAGAACTGGACATCTCAACTCTTAGCCGCACAGGAAAAAAAGCATTTGCTATATCATTCGCCGGAATATGTCTCCCTTTTGCATTAGGTGCGGCTATTTCCCTCTTACTACGTAGATCCGTGGAGAAAGATCATAACTCGGTCGGGTACTGGCAATTCCTTCTTTTCATTGGTGTCTCTCTTTCCATCACAGCTTTCCCAGTTCTTGCTCGTATCTTAGCTGAGCTCAAGCTCTTAACTACAAGCGTCGGCCAAACGGCCTTAGCAGCTGCTGCCTTCAACGACATAGCCGCTTGGATCCTTCTCGCCCTAGCTGTTGCTCTCCCTGGTAGCCACGATCACGCATCTCCGTTGATATCAATATGGGTCCTCCTCTCGGGTTTTGCCTTTGTAGTCTTCATGGTTTTTGTTATCCGACCCGCAATGAGATGGATCGTCCGGTACTATGACGACGGTTCAATGCGCGATGCTTGTATTTGCTTAACACTAGCAGGAGTTATGGTCTCCGGTTTCATTACTGACCTAATCGGACTACACTCCATATTTGGGGCGTTTGTCTTTGGCCTAATGATCCCAAAAAGTGGATGTTTTAGTGAGCGGCTAGTCGAGCGGATAGAGGATTTTGTCTCGGGGCTGTTACTTCCGCTTTACTTTGCATCTAGCGGCTTGAAGACGAATGTGAATAAGATCAGAGGTGCGGAATCGTGGGGGATACTGGCCTTGGTCATATCTGCGGCTTGTACAGGCAAGATCATAGGCACCTTCCTCATGGCGATGATATGCACCATACCGGCACGTGAATCCCTCACTTTAGGGTTATTGATGAACACTAAAGGTCTCGTTGAGCTAGTTGTTCTCAACATCGGTAGGGAGAAGAAGGTATGTCCGTAGGAATATACTTTACTATTATTTATATACTATTATTTCTAGTATTAAATTTAGAAGAACTTTAATTAGAGCAAGATTATTGGTTACATTAATTTATTAATTTATTAAGGATTATAGAAAAATTATGAAACTTTAGTTATTTTAAGAGATTAATGGTAGAACCAAGTGATGGATCTTTAAAATAAAATAATATTATTTTCGTAATTATAATTTTTAATTGAAAATATTTGAACATAAATTTTATGAAATATTTGAACATAAATTTTATGAAACTAACTAGTTAAGGCATTAATATTTGAACATAAAACCAAAAATCGACATAGAACCGAAAGTTTTTGGTATTTTTTTGTATTTCGGGTCTTAAAATACTTGAAACCAACATAGAACCGAATATTAGAAAAGTATCGATTGGGTGTTCGAATTTAGGATCTAAAGAACCAAAACCTAACCAAAACCGAACCGAATACCCGAAAGCCCAGTTCTACACAAAATCATGAATAAAAAAAAGTGGAACCGAACCGACCTGGAACTGACAAGAACTGAACCGAATATTAGAAAAGTATCAATTGGGTATTCGAATTTAGGATCCGAAGAACCGGAATTGAAACGAATACCCAAAAACCAAGCCCTAGAAAAAATTATGAAACAAAAAAAACAACTCAAAAAAAAAAACACTAGAAAAAAAACACTCAAAAAAAAAAATGCCTACCAATCAGAATCCGCCATGTGGCGGTTCTGATACTTTTTCAAAGTATCTCAATAAAGACTCGTATCTCTTTCTTCTTTTTTGTCAATTTATTATTATTATTATTTTTAAGATTCGCTAGAGAACCAACGATAATCATGCTCTTAGCAATCTCGTGTATATATATATAAGTAATTATCACTATACTATCTTTTAGGAAATACCATAAAAAAAAGAATAAAGTAAAACAACCACAAGATAACATATTACACTATATATAATTATTTATGATATGTATGTTTGGAATAAAAACTTTGTTTTGTGATGTCTTAAAATATTGCTCTATATATAATTCACAAAGACAACATAAACACCAACAACATTTAAACTAGTCTACTAAAAACAAACAAAATTGAAAAAATATTGTTTTAGCATCATGAGAATTATAAAATTAAATTTAAGTCGTCACTTCTCTAGACAAATAAGTGAAAGAATTGTTAGATACTATTTTTATTTTTATTTTGCTAGGTAGAAAAAAGTATATGGAATTTTCCATAGAAGTAACTAGTAATTCATTTCTAAATAAAAAATTTGGATGTAGTTTTTAAAGAGTCGGTCCTGAGCCCAAGCAGAGCAAACATGCGCTTGCGGCCCTTTTTCAATTTAAAAATTTTAGTTAAACAAATGGCCTATTTTTTTGGAAAATTTTCTACAATTTTGGCCTATTTTTCCATTGTAGATTGCGGCCTTTAAAAAATTTTAAAATCTCAAGACCGGCCCTATTCAAAGAGTATTTTATTATGAACCAATAAGAATATTATATAAATATATAAAGAGAAGTTATATTCAATAAATTTAAAGTTAATTTTCTAGTTTTTAGTAATTCTTCTTCGTTTTGTAATATTAAAATTCAAAATTAACTGGTTGAGTTTTGTATATATAAATATACTATATGCTATCCCGCGTATAGCGGGATTATGTTACAAAATACGATTTCAAAATTATGGTAGTATGACTTAAATTTTACATATCATAATATAAATTTTTAAATAATAATTATGAAATTTGTCAACAAATATAAGTATCTAAATAACAAAGTAAAAGTGTAATAATATAATAGAAAATATATAATTATATTATGTAAAAAATAATAATATATTATTCTTTCATGTGTAAACTGGATAATTTATAATATATAATTTATAGATATTTAAAAATATATGTTAGATAAGATTAAAAGTTTTTTAAAAACTATATTTTCTTAGAAAAGAAACTAAAAATAAATTTGGTATATTAAAATTAAATAAAAAAACGAATTTCTAATTTAAATGAGAAAAAAGTCTTGTTAATAACATATCATGTAATTTATTACAAATTAAAAATTTTCTTTTAAAAAGGTCTTTATATAAGAGATGTTTATTAACTAGGATATACAATATATGTTAGCACGAGGGATTTTAGTCTGATCGATGTGTTAAATTAGTTTGTAAACGAGGAGATAATAATACGTACCGGGCGCAGGTACTAAACGAGGAGATGTTCGCAATTCTAGTATTGATGGCTCTCGTCACAACCTTCATGACGACTCCCTCAGTCGTGGCTATAACCAAACCCTTGAACAATCGCGGTTTGGACTCTACCTCTGACGGTAGGGAGAAGTTACGCATCCTAGCCTGCGTACGTGGTCCCAAAGACATCCCTTGGATAATTAAACTCGTCGAGTCTTTAGGTAAGTCGTCCAATGGATCAATCCAACTTTATGTGATGCACTTGATAGAACTCACAGATCGATCATCCTCCATCTCGATGGTCCAACGAACGAGAAGAAACGGTGTGCCGTTCGTAGATAGGTTGTGTAAAGGGAGGTCACATGACGAGATAGAAGCTGCGTTCAGTATCTACGGACAGGTCATGAGGGACCAGAAGCATAGGATACGAATAGTTCATTTGAAAAGTGTGTCGGTGTTAGGAACCATGCACGAGGACATTTGCAATGTTGCGGAACATAAGAAGGTGTGGATGATCATATTACCTTATATGGAAACGGGATGGGGAATGGTTAACCAAAAGGTGATGGAGAATGCTAAATGCTCGGTGGCTGCTCTTTTAAACCATGATGATAAAGAGGTTGGAGAAAGCAGTAGTAGCTGCGGTGAAAAGCCTAAAAGGATAGGACTTGTGTTCATTGGTGGACCCAACGATAGAAAAGCACTTGAGATTGGAAACATAATGGCCCAACACCCTAAGATCATAGTAACACTCTTGCGATTCGTGGATCCATATCGTGAAAAGGTGACAAATCAAATTACCTGTATCACTTGTATATTAATTAATTAATTAATTAATGACACAAAATAACATTTAGAGTGACTCTTAATGATTAGGATGTGGAGGAAATTGATGAAATGGCAGTGGTAGAATTCAAGAAAAGATGTGAAGGTGTAGTGGTCGAGTATGAAGAGATAGTAGTTAACGGGAATGTAGCGGAGATTATAGAGGCAATAGGAAAGAGGAAGGAGTATGAGCTTCTGATAATTGGTAATCAACAAGTAACAAATAATGAGATAGAAAGAGTACATGTTTCAACACTGGTCATTCAAGGGTGTGAAAAGGATACAACTAAAACTATTGTGGGCGAACATGTTTGAGAAGATGAGTATATTAGTCTATATTACTGTCTTCACCTAAAGTATTTGTACGGACATTATATCAAAATGTCTTTTCAGGTTTTTCTTTTCTTTCTTTCTCCATCAAAATATTAAGAGCATTTTTAATGGAAGATACCCATTTAGGGTATCTTTAACTTTCTTTATTAATATTTTTCTAATCATAAATTTAAAAAAAAAAACAATAAAATTTTTCAGCCAATTAAGATGTGCCAACTGTACTAAAATATTTGAAGAATCGAGTACAAAGTTTCTCATTAAAAGAATGTGTCCTTCTATGTTGGTTAACTTTTGAATATCTTTTTTTTTTTTAAAGAAACGCTATAGTACTAGCGGAGAAGGTCTAATTAGTGGCACATTCAACAACAATACAAATCATTAAACTAAAAATCTTAATGTAGGTGGGAATAACTTAAAACATTTCGATTCTTGTTAAAGCAACATTTGAAATTATTGTCATTTGTCAATAATATTGTCGATCACTTAATTTTGTATAAGTTTTGGGAATATAGGATCCTTAGAGCACTTCCAATAGGGCATCTCATGGGTATCTGAAAGTGGGTATCTAAAGCAAAAGTCCAAAAAATATTATTTGTTTAATTCAAAGCCTCCATATCCGGTTCTCGGCGAAGGAGTTTTGAGATACCNGTCGAGGAGAGATTGGCTCGGGGAAAAAAAAAAAAAAAATCAAACCTTTCATTTCTCTCTCGCGAAGGCGACTGCCAAGGAGATTTTGAGCTTGCAACGAAGCTTCAAAACCCTAGCTCCATAGTGAGATCAGAAGCTTAATCGAGTCTAGATGAGTTGCAGGTTATGTACCCGTCTCCTTTTCTTTGTTTTCGATCCAATTTTGCGATTTCATCATATAAAATCATTGATTAATTTTGATTTGTTTTTAGTTCTGAAATTGATGAAATAGAGCTCGAATCAACCTATAATCGATGAATTAGCTTCTGGCTTATAATGTTAAAGCGGTTTTGATTTTACATACATTGATTAATTTTGATTTTTTATTTATGAAATTGCAAATTCTTTTTAATGTTGGATTTGATCTCTCATTTGATTCTGGATTTGATCTCATATTTTGTGTGTTTAGTGTTTTTAATGTATAAACCAAGCATATATTCAATGAATCATACATAGTTCATTTATCATTTGAATAGTTCATTTGATCTCTGATTTCATTCTGGATTTTAATTTGATTTCTCTAGTTATTTTTTTTTTGTTAGGTAAACGTTTAATGAGCAAAGGATAGTGGATGGAAGAGAAGATGTAGCTAGATGTAGCTTTCCGCAAATGATACACCAGGTATAATGTGTGGTTTATTTAAGGGTTTAGTTGTAGTTAGTTAATGGTTTTGTTGAGATTCAATAGTAGTTTAACTAGAATTTATGGTAGTTCAATATGTGGATTACGATTGAGTGTTTAGTCTTTGTCAATTGATTGTTTGGTAGTTGAAGATTAATCTAGTCTTTGTCAATTGATTATTTACATAAAATGTTATTTTAAAAAGCTAAAACTTTAAAACATAAAATTTATCCTATAAACTACTTAACTCCTATGTTATAACACAAACTAATTTAACCCTTTGTTATAACACAAAACCTTCTGAATCACGAATCCATATGTTCAATCTCACCTGGATTTTTCTTCTCAACCCTCAAGTTTCATGGACCATTTAACTAGCCAAGCCTCTCAACCCCTTGACCAGAGACTTGGATCATCACAAGTCCCTTTGTTTACCCAAATGAGTGATGATGCTGGTGAGACTGTTGATGAGAGAGGAGAGATAAGAGAGAAGATATATCCCATAAAGAAATGGTTACCAACAGAAGAAATTGTCTTGTGTTGTGCTTGGTTAAACACGAGCAAAGACTGTATCATTGAGAATGAGCATAAGCACAATGCCTTTTGGAAGAGGATTGGTGCTTCTTTCAATGCTGCTCCCAAGCTTGCTGGATTCTCAAGAGAGAACCAGGGAACTGCAAGCAAAGGTGGGCCAAGATCAATGACTCATTGTGCAAGTTTGTAGGTTGTTATGAGACAGCTACAAGGCAGAGAAGGAGTGGAAAAAAATGATGATGATATATTGAAGCTGGATTATGAGTTATATCTCCAAGATCACAAGTCAAAGTTCAACCTTGAACACTGCTGGATTGAGCTTAGACATGACCAGAAGTAGTGTTCATCTATTGTTGGATTGGTGAAAGCAATAAAAAGAGGAAGATTGATGATGAAGGAAGCTCCAAGACTGTTGCAGCAGAACGAAATCCTCAAGGTGTCAAGACTGCAAAAGCTTATGAAAAAAAGAAGAAACAGAATGTGGAAACTTTCCAAAGTGAGAGTTCTTCACTACAAACATTTCAGCGTATGTGGAAAATCATATAGAAGGACTTAGAATTAAAGAAGGAGTTGAGTAGGTCAAGATTGCTTGAGATTTTACTTGCTAGGAAAGAAGCATTTTCAGAGCTTGAAAGTGCTTTGAAGGACAAGCTCATAAGGAAAATGCTTGATCGTTAGTTTAGGTGTTTGAGTTTGTGTTTAATGTTTCAACTTTAATGTTTAAGTTTTTTTCTGTTGAATGTAATCGGATTTGAATGTAATGGTCATTCTGTTTTTTGTGTTCAGTTTGTGTTCAATTTGTATTGATCATTTTTAATGTAATCGGATTTGAATGTAATGGCTTTAAGTTATTGTTCAATTTTTCTTTGTTAAGTGTTTTCAATATGTATGTGTCTTGATGCTTTTAATTAATTGTTATTGCTTTTTGTGTTAAGTTTGTTAACTTATTTTGGTTTTGGTTTGTGTTGCTTGATGATGCAGAAGATGATGTAGAAGATGATGATGCAGAAGATAATGATGCAGATGATGAATGGCCAGAAGAAGATAATGCAAATGAAGAAGATGAGAGATAATTTTGTAAATTTGAATTGGTTTTGGTTTGCATTTTGTTTTGAAATTTGCATATTTGCATTTTGGTTTTGAATTGGTTTTGAGAGTATTAGTTTTTGTTCTTATTTGGTTTTGAAAGTTCTGGTTTGGTTTTGAGAGATTTATATTTGAGATACTCATTTTAAGATATCACTATTGGAATTAATTTAAAAACACAATTTCTAAATGATATTTCCAAACATTAAACAACATTAAGAACCAAGGTGACTAAAAACCAACTGGTTCCGGATAGTTTCTCGTTATATTTGTTTTTGATTTGTTTCGCTGTTTTGGTTTGTTAACGTTGTCTTTCTTTCTTTATTAATGCATTAAGAGAGGGGGTTGCTCCTGTCTGATTTTCCACACCAAAAAAAAAAAAAGTGATGCACATAGTATAACTCTGTCTATGCGAATGGTTTGGTGTAAGGCCATGCGGTGTTAATAATGTATAGTGGATCTATATTTAATGGGCTTCTTCGGCCTCCCAAAGGCCCATCGTTCGTACGACAACGGCGGAAACAGCCACCACAATTGCTGCAAAAATAGGCGGCACAACGAGGTCCATCTTCGACCTCCGGAATAAATTCGCCGGTAAACAAAACATTTCCGTAGGAATATCCAACGGTACCAAAACAGCTGCGTCGGATCCGCACCGCCGCGAGAACTCCACTGAAGACGAAGACGGGTAAATCGCGGAGACGAAGGCGAACTCTGGTGCGAGCGAGAAAATCGCCACTGTAATAGTCAGAAAAGCCGTCCACGTCGCACCGTATACGAAAAGCGAAATCCGACAGGCGAATCGATGAGTAAGAGAGGAGAATAGATGGCGAGTCATCGAAAGTTGAAAGGGTTTTTGCTGTCTAACGGATAATAGTTTTCACTCTATGACTTTATAATTCAGCCGATGATGATTACTTCCTCCATAGAAATGGAGTAGCTTCGATGAAGGAGAGAAGTAGAAAGAGAAGATAACCTAATCTCACCTGCTCTTATGTATTCTAGAGACGAAAGAGGAAAATCTTGAAAACGACCATATTATTGGCGTTTTGGTTACTCCTTGATGTGTCACTTTTTACCTTTATGGATTCTGGATTTGTCAGAAATTTTTGCAATTGATAACATTTTCTAGCAAATGTGGAGATTTCAGATATCACGTCGTGCGAGTTGGAGTGAGGACAAATCTTTATCAGAACTGAGAAAATTTATGGCAACGCATCCTGCTCTAGATGTATCAAAATCGTACTACTTGTAGACTTTAGTCATAGACAATCGCAAGCGGATAAGTCAGAATTGCGACTTGTCTAACTCGAAAGTACACGCTTTTTTTTTTTCAATTATCCTCAAAATCAACATATTATGGTTAAAGGAGCAAAAAAAAATTCAAGAGTTAAATCCCAACATTCGAAAATTAAAATAAAATATTAAAACAGACCATTAAATAAATTAAGAGAAGATCTATCAACACCGAAAGACAAACTTTAGTTTCGACAAGCAAAAATTGAAAGCCGAATAAACTTGCGAGAACGAGGATACATATCAGCCGGAGAAGAGACTGCTTCAAGTCCTCATATGGAATCGGTAGACTTCATAAGAAAAAACTTTGCACTTCGATAAAGAGGCACACAAAACCTTAACTGAGAATTGGAAACTATGGAAAATACTAATGCCTGAGATGACGAACATAAGCGACAAACAACCGGAAATAAGAAGACAAGAATCCGTAAGACTTCGAACTAAACCTAACCAATAATTCTAGCAAAGAAAACTGAAAAACACAACCGCCTATCTGGTTCACCACCAACTGGTGAAAGACTGATCCGAGCTAGGCCAAAGAAACTGAAAACCGAAATCTGAGCACCAATAGACCAAACTAGTAACTAACTCCAAGAACACCAAAAAAAAAGCAACAAATGCGGATGACAATAATGAACGAGTTTAAACCATGAACCAAATCTAACCCAACACTGGTCACCACACCACTCTTTACCCGACAACCAAAAGAAAGAACCAAGATAACAACTGAGCTTTACCTCTGCAACGATGGAACAGCCAGGCGAGAAGTAGAGATGCAGGAGTATCTCGGAGCCACCAAGAACGGATGGGAAGAGGAACATGAGCAACTGTGAAGAATTACAGCGGATTTGAGAAACGGCAGTCGACCAAAAAAGCCGAGGACATACCGTGAACCGACGACGAGTCATGTGGGACAATGACGACAAAGCTGGTTAAAACCCTTCATATATGGATTGAGAAGCATGGACTTAATCCACCACTGCAAACCAAGGAAGAAAGTAAAATATATACAAAAGCGGACCGGTCTCAGCACTGCGTGAGCCGCCGATGACCGGTTTGAGAACATACCAAGAGACTTTTTTTTTTACCCACGGTTGAGTGTTAGAGAGAGTATTAGAGTTTTTCGTTTTTCTCATCTAGAATTCTTTATTCTTTTCTAAATACTCATTTTAGTCAAAGTGCTTAAGGTGGGAAAATTGCATATTTATATATGAATTCGTAAGGAGTGAGAAAATTTATTTCTCAACAACACGAGGGTGTATAATATTATCACAACTTTTACTATTTTGAATATTTTTCTAGTAATTTACCTTATTTGGAGAATGTCGAAGATATTATGAATAAAGTGAATGAAAAATCTTTATTGTATTTTCTATATGATAGATGATATATTGTTTAGAATAATGTATTTTCTAGAATAGATTGTCTAGATCTGATTTAAAAAATGGCTAGGTGTAGATTTTAAGCCGATAACTGATTCTAATCAAGCCTTCCTAATTAAATAAATATGGTGTTTGTATCAACACCTGATTTCATTACTTGCCCGAGTTTTCCCATGAAGGTATTATCGATGAGAGTTACATGTAAGTCTGCAATCAAAGAGCCGATGGAATCAGGAGACTGATGCAGACTTGGAATCGAGGAGCTGATGGAATCACAAGACTGATGTAGATTTGGAATCAAGGAGCTGATGATATCAATAGGCTGATGAAGTCGTGATTCAGAAGGCTGAGAACTGAAGCGTATATATATCGGGTGAAGACGATCTTAGAAGATCTAAACAAAGAAAGGGTGGTTTCGAGAATATCTAGGAAGAAGATATTCAAGAAAAGAAGGTTGATACTAGTAGGATAATTTTGTTAGGAAATATCTTTTTAGGGTTTTGAGTAGAGTATAAATAAAAAGTAAAAGTGTTTTGTTAGGTTAACACTTTTGCACTTTATTCTTGCTAGGGTTTTTTGATTCGACTTTCAAAAAACAGAGAGTTGTTTTGTTGAGTGTTCTTTAGCCTCTAAGAGAAACATGGGTTGGGTGGTTTAGTAGGCTAGTGTTATTGAACTTGTATGTGACAATATAGTAGAATATAGGATTGTGTTAAACCTATTTAGGTTGAGTCTTTGTAAGAAAGATCAAGCAAATACAGTTTAACAAAGGATTTGTTTGTGTTACACAACGTGTTGATACATTTATTATCCTCTATACATTTTTAATTGGTATCAGAGCAAATCACCGAATAAAGGATTTTTTAATCCTATAACAGGTGAAATCTTGTGGCAAGTATGGCGAATAATCAATAATTTGTTATGATAAACAAACCACTGGTGCTAGATGCTGAAAACTATGGTTACTGGAAAGTTCAGATGACTCAAGTCATTCAAAGTATTGACATGGATGCTTGGATTGCAGTTGTTGAAGGTTGGGACCCACCAATGAATCAGAATGAAAAAGGTGAGAAGATACCAAAACCAATGAAGGACTGGACTTTGGTTGAAAAGAACGCAACTAAGGCAAATTCACAGGCGCTTACCAAGATCTTTACTTTGTTACCCATTGCTGAATTTACCAGAGTTCAAGGGTGTACAAGAGCCAAAGATGCATGAGATATTCTGAAGACTTCGTATGAAGGTACATCTAATGTGAAACAGACTCGTATTGATATGTTGGCATCTGAATTTGAAACGCTCACTATGGATGAACATGAGATTGTAAACCAATTCAGCAGAAAGATAAGCAGAATAACACATGAAGCTCTAGTGCTGGGAAAAACCTACAAAGATAAGAAGCTAATTAAGAAACTTCTCAGAAGCTTAAATTTCAACCACATATCTATTGAAGTTGCTCATGATTCAGACACTATGAAGTTTGAACATGTGGTAGGGATGATGCATGCACATGAGTTGAAGATCACGAAAAAGGAGATGGCAGCTGATAAGGGAATTACGCTTATAGCTTCGGAAAAAACTGTTAATAAGGAACCTGATATGGAAGACAAGGTTGGACTAATTGTCAAGAAGTATTTTAGAAAGATTGAAAGGGGTCAAAAGAAGAGTAATCCTAATTTCAGAAGTGACTAAGACAAAGACTTGAAAAAGGGAGAAAAACAGTGTCTTAAATGTGAAGGTTTTGGACACTTCAAGGTTGACTGTCCAACTTTGAAGAGACGTGGCATGCTTCAATGCTAGGAGTGTAAAGGTTATGGTCATACCAGGACTAACACATAATTGTTTTGGAAGAACAAAAGGAGCTGGAAATGACAAGTCTTTTGTGAGTTGGAATGAAAGTGACTCTGAGAATGAGAGAAAAGAAGGAAATATTCTGAATAACTTTGTTTCACTCCTAGGAATCATACATGAAGATGATGATGATCAAGACATTGATGAGGAAGAACAATTTTCTCTGGAGGAAGAAAATTGAATTATAGTTGAGCACTTGATTCTGAAGAGTAACGAGATCAAACGTTTGACTGAGTTGATTGAAGCTATTACTAAAGAAAAAATGGAAGTCCAAGAATTCCTACACAAGGAGAAACAGAAGAATGAACTTGCTGAAGGAAGATTACAAGAGCAGTTGAGGAACATCAAGATGTTGAGTAATGGTCAAAGGATTTGGATAAGTGGTTGTCCATTGGGAAGATGGGAAAAGACCACAGGTAATGGAAATCAGTTCAAAGAAACCAAGTTTGTGAAAGGACCAAGTAGTACTGTCATTGAGCATGTATCACACAGGCAGAAAATTTTGGTCAAAACATCTCAAAGAACCGATTATGTTGCATGTTGCTGGTACTGTGGAAAACCAGGTTACTACAAGTACTACTGTCGATTGTTTCTTAACATGGTGTCGCTTCTAAAGAGTCAGAAACGTGTTTTCAAGGATAAAAAGCAACGTAACAAAATGTGGGTTCGCAAGTGTGACTTATATCCAGAGATGGGGAGAAAGAACATGACCAAGCAAGATGACTAGATGGTTTGTCATGTGGCTTTTTCAGTAGAGTCAAACTCAACTGAAACCTCCTGGTATTTTGACAGTGGTTGCTCACGACATATGACTGGAGTTCAAGGAAAACTAAATGAGTTTCAAGAAGTCTCAGCTGGAAAGGTTTCATTTGGTGATGGATCTAAGGGAAAAATCATAGGAATGGGAATGACTGGTAGTAGTAAGCCTGAGCTCTCTAATATTTATCTTGTCTATGGACTCAAAGTTAACTTGATTAGCATTAGCCAGCTGTGTGATGAAGGGCTGGAAGTTATTTTCACTAGAGCGGAATGTAAGGCTATTAATGACTTAGGGGTAATCAAGTTGGAAGGACTAAGATCAGGAAACAACTATTACATGTGGAAACCACGAAACAACTGTTTGAGTGTAACTCAGAGTTCTGAAGCACAATTGTGGCATCAAAAGCTTGGTCACTTAAACATGAGGACACTAGTTAAATTAGTGAATCATGAGGTTGTTCGAGGAGTCCCTAAGATACATGCACCTGATTCATTTGTATGTGGACCATGTGCACACGAGAAACAAATTAGAGCATATCACAAGTTTGTACCTGATGTCAAGTCATCTGAACCTTTAGTCGTAGTGCATATGGATCTAATGGGACCCATGCAGGTTGAAATTTTGACAGGGAAGAAGTATATTCTTGTGGTTGTAGATGATTTTACCAGGTATACATGGGTATGTTTCTTGAGAGAAAAATCAGAGACTCTTGAAATCTTTAAGATTTTGGCATTACAACTCAAGAATGAGAAGTGGGGAATCAAGACAATAAGCAGTGACCATGGAGGTGAATTCTAGAATGATCTATTTGACATGTTCTGCCAAAATCAGGGTATTGTTCATCAATATTCAACACCTCGAACACCACAACAAAATAAAGTGGTTGAAAGGAAGAACAGAACATTACAAGAAATAGCTAGGGCAATGTTGCATGGAAATCAAGTTGCTAAACATTTCTGGGCTGAAGCAATCAACACAGCTTGCTATATCATCAATCAAGTGTATGTTCGCAAAGATCAAACAAAACCCCATATGAAATGTGGAAAGGGAAGACGCCTAGTCTGGGCTACTTCCATGTTTTCGGATGTGTCCGCTACATCTTGAATGATAAGGATCAACTTGGGAAATTTGACTCTAGAAGTGATGAAGGGTTCTTCTTGGGATATTCAGGAATTAGTACTGCTTTTTGGGTGTTTAACAAGCATACCAACACGGTTCAAGAAACGGTTAATGTGGTATTTGATGATTAATCATCATCCAGGATGATAATTCATAAGATAGCCGAACAATCAACTTCGAAACAGGAAGCTGCTTTGCCCAATGGTACCAATGTCACACCTGCTTCAAGTCATACTTCCCCTCTGCAAGTACACATGAATCACTCCAACCAAGATGTTATTGGTGAGATTTAGAGGGAGAGAGTTACGAGAGGGAAACAAATAGATTTTAAGCAACTTGCATCTGGACAACTGTCTGATTCTTATCATGTTATTGGCGTTTGTATCTGTTATGGAGCCAAAGAATCACAAAGAAGCTCTACCAGATGACTTTTGGATATCAGCAATACAAGAAGAATTAAGTCAATTCAAACAAAGTGATGTCTGGAACTTGGTTCCAAGACCTGGTGATGCAAATGTGGTTGGTACCAAGTGGATTTTCAAAAACAAGACTGATGTATAAGGAACTGTTGTTAGAAACAAGGCATAACTAGTAGCACAAGGCTACTCTCAGGTTGAAGGGTTGATTTTGATGAGACTTTTGCTCTTGTCGCTCGTCTTGAGTTAATCAGGTTCTTGTTTGGAATGGCCTGTGCATTGAAATACAAATTACATCAGATGGATGTAAAAAGTGATTTCTTAAATGGGGTATTACATGAAGAGGTTTATATGGAACAACCAAAAGGATTAGAAGATTCACAACATCCTGAGTATATGTTCAAAATCAAAAAGGCATTGTAGGGTTTGAAACAAGCTCCCATGGCATGGTATGAAAGGTTAACAACATCCCTTATCAATCAAGGCTATGAACGAGGAACTATGGACAAGACATTATTCGTGCTGAAAGAAAACATGGATCTGATCGTAGACAGGTTTATGTTAATGATATTGTTTCTGGTGCCACGGAGGATAGAATGGTTAAAGAATTTGTTGAGAGTATGACAAATGAGTTTGAGATGAGCATGTGTAGTGAGCTTACATTTTTTCTTGGACTACAAGTTAAGCAAACAGAGGATGGGATCTTTGTTACTCAAAGAATTTGTGCAAGAAATCTAGTGGCAAGGTTTGGAATGCACAATAGCAAGACGCAAAAACTACACTGGGAACAAAAGATAAGTTATCACGAGATGAATCAGGTGAAGATGTGGATGCGAAGCTCTACAGAGGTATGATTGGGAGTTTACTTTACCTTACAACAAGTAAACCAGTCCTTTGTTTTGTTGTTCGTATTTTTGCTAGATATCAAGCTCAACCAAAGGCATCCCATTTAACAGCTGTCAAGAGGATAATCAGGTCTGTGAAGGAAACATATAACTTGGGTATCTATTTCACAAAAGATACGAACAAGAGTCTGGTAGGGTACTGCAATGCGGATTGGGCAAGCTCATTAGATGATCGATACAACACAAGTGGAGGATGTTTCTTTATGGGAAACAACCCGATTGCATGGCACAGTCGTAAACAGAAATGTGTTTCATTGTCCACAGAAGAAGCCGAGTATATAGCATTGGGAAGCTGTTGTACACAAATTTTATGGATGAAACAGATGTCTGCTGACTATGGTACTAAATCTGACTCTTTGTTAATTTTGTGTGATAACAAAAGTGCTATAAATAGAGCTAAAAATCCAGTTCAATATTCTAGAACTAAGCATATAGATATTATACATCATTTCATCAGGGAGTTGATTGAAGAGAAACTGATTACAGTTTACCATGTTAGCATTGACTTACGACTTGCTGATTTCTTTACAAAAGCTTTGGATTTTAATCATTTTGTTAATTTAAGGAAAGCTATCAGTGTTTGTGAAGTCTAGTTTGGTTAGCATGTGTAAGGAATCGTTTATTGACATGTATATGAGCTACTGTTGTATAAAGTTATTGACGTGTACATAAGTATTCTTGTATAGAGTTACAGGAATTTCAGAATGATGTTTGTGTTGTACATTGTGGAAAACAACTGCTTGTCATGTCGTTCTGGAGTGATCAATGTCAAAGGGCTGTAAGTATTCATACCAAGAGGTCAAAGAGCTGAGAAGAGCTGAGTGATTAGGAATGTTCAATAATAATAAAAAAACAACAACATTTGCAGATGTTGAGAAGTCAACTGATGCATATGCAACCCAATCACTCAAAGGAAATCAAAAAGCAGAAAATGTTAAAAAGAAAAAAAAAACTCTTCAAAGGAAATTCCAGCTGCCTGAAGAATGGTACTTACGAACAAAGACTTGGGATAAAGCTAGGATAAAGGCATAACAGAGTGAAAGTCTAGCCACGATGTCACCAAACAGAGGTATGAATCACAGAAAGAATATCTTAATCAGACTACTGTCTAATTGTTCCTGATAAACAAATGGCTGAAATGACTCACTCTTTTGTTTTTAATACATAATATCACTACATTTTGACAACTAGGCTGACATGGTCACAATTTCATATCTGGGTCACTCGGTTAAACTAACATGATTGAAATATGCCTTATTTTTAATGAAATCATATCTGTGATCGTAGCATGTTAACTTGATCGAGCAGACGCACTTGGATTCAAAAATTCTTATAAATTCTTATAAACCAAGAATTCCATACCCAGTGCCACCTACAAATCCCATATCAGAGTTTGAGGATGGAGAGATGATTGGGAAGCAACCAAATCCACTTAGGAAGCTTCATAAGCTGCAAGACCCATGGGACTTCTTAGTTCCTTGTTCGATCAATGGAGTGGAATTTACAGATTCTCTATGTGATACGGGAGCTAATGTGAGTGTTATGTCAGTGACTGTTGCTGAAAGATTGGGGATATCAGGTTTCACACCGTCAAGCTAAGTGACGTTAAATAAAGCGCTGAGTGGGAGGCAACCCACTATTTGGAGTCTAGATTAGTTGTTTTTCAATTTTGAGTTAGTTTTAGTCCTAACTTACTTATTTTTGATTTTGAGTTCAAAGTGTTTCAGGTTATTACTGGTGAAAATTCTTCAAGACGTTCCGGGTTCTCTCTTATCTAATTTACATTACTCATCTTTCTCACTTGAATTATTGGCTATTTGGATGGTTTCTCTCTTGATTCTTGCTAATTCTGATTAGTATTGCTTAGATCATTGCTCACCATTCACCATCTTTCTTGATGTTTTTACTTTTGTTGATTTTATATTCATGATTGATTGAGTTTTCTCGTTGAGTAATTCTTGATTCTTGCTAATTTTAATTAGTATTGCTTGATCATTGCTCTTTACTTACCAATTGATTGTGCGATACTAGAATGATTGCTGTTAATTGTTCTGAATGATGTGTCTTATATATGATTCTTGCTAATTTTCAATTAGTATTGCTCGATCACAATGTTTTTAATGGTTTCTCCCACAACTGGTTCTTGTTAGTTATTAAGCTATCATTGCTCAATCATTGTTCAACCATTGCTAACACTTTTCTTGAGTATTTGTTATTTTTGCAGGCATAACCAATGAGGCATAGGAGTTCAGAACAGATTTGGGAGCAATTCACTTGTAGTATATCTCTTTCCCTTGATCTCATATAGTATTTATTATTTACTTTCATCTATTACAGAATTTTCCATTGATTCTGGTTACTTTTATACCTTCTCTTGGATTTATTTTCACACCACGATGGTGTGAAGTAAATCTGGGATAGGGTGTAAAGATACTAACTACGTTTTGATGTTTTGTCTTTTTGGTGAAATTTTCAATTTTTTCGTTTTTAATCAGCTGAGTCTATCGAGTCGAAGGAACCATGATCAAAATCAATGATGATAAATAACCAAGTGTGGGTATGGTTTTCGATTTCTCTAGATTACTGACTTAGATGAATTGCTAAAATTAAGATTGGAACTCCATTGCTGATTGCTTGTTTCTGAAAGTTCTGGTCTCTTGAGTTATTGATGATTTGATGCTAACTCTGCCATGATAGTACTTAATTTGAATTTGAATTATTCTTGCTTATGTTGTTGATATACTATGAGAATTAAGTACCTTGCTCTTCAATGTTCTGTAAAACCGACAAGTTCTTTCAGTACGGTCCGAGTCCTTTCTCTCTCTTCCTTCAGAAGATAAAAAGAAAAAGGTTAAGAAAAATGGTTGAAAGCGTGACCTAGAAGTCCATAGCCAACCCCATCGAATTGTCGTCTGCTTAAAAAAAAGGAAAAAAATGAATGAAAAGAAAAGATAGAAAAGCGCAGAAATGCGAAGAAAAGAAGAAAAAAAAAAAGAAAGCAATAAGATAAGAAAAGAAAAAAAGAAGTGAGAAAGGGAGAAAAATGATCAGGCTCGGAAGTCGGTTGATGCTCTGTTTGGTATGAGTATTTCGATAGAAGAGGTACTTGAGTAATTTGATTGATATATCATAGGTGAGAATGCAAGTATCTAAACTTAAATGAATTTAAAGAGCTGGTTGATATGATTTGATACTTGATTGATTTGAGATTTAGAGTAGGAAACATGTTATTAGTTTAGTGGTGATAAACAATTCATTCAAAGTAGTTGTTTGAGATTAGTGTCTTTTGGATTTGAAACTATGCTTATGGTTTTTTAGATTTTGTGAGTTTTTGTGTGGTCCATTTCAAACCTCTTCTCCAGATTGAATCTTGCTTTACTTGAGGACAAGTAAAGATCTAAGTCTGGGGGAGTTGACATTACTTGGTTTTAATGCATAATAGTGGGCATTTATGTCTGCTATTCTGTATTTTTCTAAGCGTTTACCTTGCATATTTGGTAGATTTTCATGTTTCTAGGTGTTCAGGTCGTTTGGGATCAAATGATGCGTTTCAGAGTGTTTCAGAAGATTTCAAAAGTTGCAGAGCAAAGTGGTTGATCGTGCAAAGATGTGATCGATCGAGCAAATATTTTACAAGTTTCTCGATCGAGAAACACCTCATGGAAAAATCCGAAGCTTTCAATCGATAGAGCTGACTGAAGAAGGATCGGGAAATTTTACAAGATGCTCGATCGGGCAACCATATGCCCAATCGAGCACTTCCCCTGAGAAGAACAAGAAATTTTCCAAATTTTGCAATCAAGCCCTCAGCTTATCCAATTTCCTTATTTAAGATTATTTTACTTTTCAGACTATAAATACATTATGTTTTAGGTTTTTAGAACTAAGCTTTATTTTAATTTGGAGAGAATTACTGAGAGAGAAGAGATTTAGACCATTGTATTTGGAGAAGAATTTTTGAACCTTTTCTATTATATCTCTATTTTTTCTACTATGTGTTCTTCAATGATATTGATTTGTGCATGTTTGTCAATGTCTGAGTAGTTCACTAGTTAGGTTTTAGGGTTTCCCAGGGAAATCATGTTTTGATTGTTAGACTTATCATAAGGGGATAACAATTGTTAGGTTCTTAGTCTAGACTTGTTATTAATTCATGAATTAGATTGGTTATCTAGTTTATTGAAATTAGGCTAATAAACACAAAGAGATTTGGTTTAGAAGTTGGATCTAGTCTAGATGAATGAGTGTTCTAGCTTGCGAGAGTATTGTCCTGAATGCTTGTGAACAATTGAATATGAACTGTAATGCATTATCAATTATTTAAAAGACGGCGGGAGTTTGTTTCTGATAATTTGAGCATAGGGTTTAATACTCTGAGAGGAGATTATTCCATCATTGTCTTTCATGTTGAGAACTATTTTCAAAGAAAATCCCTGCATGATAATTTGACTTTTAAACCTGACTACATGTGGTTTCCTTGATGTCTGACGCTTTTATTTCATAGTTTTAAACTGTTTATATTTTACTGTTTTGATTTTGATCACAACCAATCGTATTATTCTGCTTTAACTTGATTCGAAGTTTAACTAAATCGCGTACTTTCTGGTATCTAAGGGATTCGACCCTACATTTTACTACATTGATATGTTCTCTGCAGTATTAGTTTTATGATTTAAATTCTAGCCCTATCACTTTCACAAAACAATGATCACAGAGAATTCACAAAAACAATCAAAGAATTCATTGAGAATTCATAAGCCACAAATTGATCATGCATTTAATACATACTCCTTATTTAAAAGCCAAAAACAACTAAGAAGTCTTGCACCAACCATAGACTATACAATTAGCAAAATCATATAAGGTTTAAAACATTTATTCTTACCTCCTCGTTCGGTTGTTTATTTGTGTCTCTTGACACAAGTTTATACAATTCTTCACCACAACAAAGTCCCAATAGCTTACACCTTCGCAAAGCTCACCATATCTGCTTCTCTCCTATAATCGACAACAAACTAAGTAAGATTCCATAAATAAGCCTCATTGACTAAAACTTTAACAAGTAGATCCAAAAAGAAAAGATACTTTAGTTTTTCCAAAATTCCAGAAAACTATCATCAATTTTAATAACTCATCAAACCCCATTAAGTACGTAAAGATATGAATCGACTGAATATGTGATTAAGATTAGATTAATCATTGAGCTAAAAAGAAAAGGAAGACTTTTTAATCCAAATCAAGTCAACTCCCCCAAAATGAGAACCAAACCTACCAACTACCACCACCTTTTTCATGGATTCACAAACGATGCTTTAATAAAACAAAACAGATAGATTACGCCAAAAACCTAACTAAATCAATGAACCAGAGTCTAAATCAATCCAAAATATACCAAATATCAGGATTGTTCTTCGTTGAAACAAACAACGACGACGAAACTAAACAAACCCATTAGAGACAAACTCATCAGAATCCTACACATTCATAAAAATCGAAAATCACAAACCCAAAATCACAAATATAAATTCACCCAACTACTGAATTTAACACCAAAAACGCAGATACAGAGGTAAGAGATGACTTATCTTTATGATTCTGGCACACTGGGACTTGATTTGAGCAACGTCATCGCCGAAAATCGGATTTCATTTTCGTGAAAAATCGCAAAAGAAATCACCGGCGAGAGACCTTTCTGTCTTCTCTCGTGAAGGTTTTCTCGGCCAATCATCAAATGCCACGTGGAATTCCTGATACGTTTACAAAGTTGATAAACCAAGAAACGTGTCTGTAATTGAAGATGCGGGCTGGGCTTTAAAAAATATTAAATTGGGTTTAAGATACCCCTAATTTTTAGCATTGTAGGTGGCCTAAGCCACTAACAATTTGAAGTGTATATTAAAAAGAGAAAATACATGAGAATGACCTAATATTATATTGATATTACTAACTTTACATTTTTTATGCCATGACTAGAGTAACCCAATATTTTGTGTAAAAAGTTCAAAATACTGTGTTTTTAAAATAATTACCAGTTTGCCATTTTTAACTATTTTTACACACAAAAATATAAATTATTGACATAATATTCTAAAAGGATGATTTTCACTCTAGTAGGCTTTTAGGAGGTGTAATTACAATCTAACAACCTTGAGACTATTTTACCGTTTGTGGATAAAAGAGAAATATTTTGAGTCAGTTATACCCTTTTCTCTAGATAATTACATTCTACCATTCATTATCTCCCGGACATGTGTCAGTTATTTCTCTCTCTCCTACCATGTTTCAATCTTTTTTAATCCTCAGTCTTTTAAACCAATTATTTCGTAGTATAAATTTTCAAGAAAAATAAAAATTGTACCAAAATTCATAATTTTTTGTACTATATAAATAGCAGTATTTTGAAACCTAACCCGGACCCACGGTTGAACTGGTAAAACCGGTGACCCAGTGAAGAATCCGGGTCGGGTTTGTCTTAAAAACCACCTCTTTAAAAACCGGTGAAACCCGGTAAAAAGACCATGGTGAAACCGCGACACGAGTCAACCAGAAGGATCAGGTCAATATACTTACTAATAAAGAAAGTTGTGCAACTCTAATTAATAAAGTTAATATTTTAGTTTTACATAAAACTACTTTTTAATAAATATAATTGAATATTATATATAATGATTTGTGAGCTTCTAGACATTGATAAGATTGCACTATGCCACTCGAAGAATACGACAAAAATTATGTAAAAAAATGAATGAAGATTAGTTAAAGTGATGTTTTATTTATTTCTAACATTAATTATTTTTTCTTGTACTATTATAATATATTTTTTAATACTAATACTTTAGATTTTGAATTACTAATTTACATTTATTGTTAGACATTTTTTCAGCATAGTTTTCTATTATTTAATTTAAATCTATATAAAAATTGTTAGAGACTACCAGAAGATTTATTATATATATAAGATATATATATATATATATA
>OVBE01004249.1:0-24483 GCA_900406425.1 Iberis pinnata | reverse complement strand
TATATATATATATATATATATATATGAGTTAAGAATGTTTCTTTATTTGAATATTTTAACAATCCAAGAGATTTCTGTTTTGAATTTACGTAAAACAGTAACTTTTTTAAAGGTTAATTGTAACTTTAATTATTAGTAAGTGAGTTTTTTTGGCGTTTCATATTTTTTATTTTAAAAAATAGTGAGTTATCTAGTATTTTGGATGTATCATGTAAGGTTTAAGATGTTGAAATTTAAATTTATTTATGTTGACGTTATAGTATAAATATAATAATATAGAATTTGTGGTAGTTTAAATTGTACACGTAGAGCAAACTAACAAATATTTTACATGCAAGTGATAATTTAAAGTTATATAGTTTCCCAAGTTAGTGTTTAGTTTAACATCAAACCATTAGAGATAACAAAAGGAAACAATATATGCTTTAGTATAATTCAAAAAATAATCATTTGGTAGTTAAAAAAATACCTAGATCATGAAAGGATGAAAATAATTTCACATACAACCATTTTCACATAAAAATCATTTCAAGCGCCTGGTTTATAGGTTGTCCAGCCGGCAGAGAGTGAAGCCGCATCTCTTTGTGGTGATGTAGGGACCATCGCCGCTAGAAGACAAGGTCAAACCAAGCCCAACAGTTTCTCGACCCATCTCCAAAATCAGGTTAGAAACCTAACCGCCTTCTTCCCAAACCATTGTGGCTATTCCATCGGAGCAGTTTTTTTTTCTCTTCTGATATCTAAGTAAATGGTGACGATATTAGTCTAAGCGGCATTCTAGCTATCTCGGAGGTGCCGTCGAGTCATCGGTGTGACGGCGCCGACAAAGCTGCAACTCATCGGCGGTGGCAACAAGAAGATTGGTTCTCAATTTTCTTGCTACGGTTTTCATACTGTAATTGTGCTCGAGCCTTTTTAGGATTTTGAAAAAACTCAATCCGAATTGGAGATTTCGGATTTCATATGTATTTTCATTTTAGTTTCTTGACCGATGAAAGTATAAAAAGCTTATATTTGGGTCTAACAAATACAATCTTTAACAACAACAAAATGTAGACATACTCATGGATATACACTAAATAAGCAAATTGTATAATGACAATATCTTAATTTAGGTTTATTAGACATATATTTAACCCTTTTACTACCTTAATAATGTGTACCTCTAGGTTACCTCGTTGACTTATACATATATTAGACTTGTTCATTACTTTCAGAAAATGACTTCTTCCTTTCTACGTCAGAGAACAAGTTTTTTTATTTATATATTTTTGACAGTAAATCAACAGGCTTTTTCATCATTTGTTTATATGTTGTGTTCAACCACAAACAATGGAGAAAATTCTTCTTTTTTTCGGTTTTGTTTGTGTAATAATTTTAGATAAAGACGGGCCGGCTTAAAAAAAATATTATGACTCCTGGATAAAACATAATTTTTAGACATTTTATTTTTAATTTATACAAAAAATTAAGTAACACTACTAAAATTTTACTTATTAGATTTCAATCGTAAAATATATGTATATCTGATTTTTCAAAACTTTATAAAAATAGACCTGTAAATCAATAAAACAAGAATCGAGGCTCCTAGACGGTCGCACTCCTTCCCCGTATTTCTATATAAGCCGCTACTGGATAAAGACCAAGTAAACCAAAATGTATTATTTAGTAGGTAGATATATCACTGTCGAATAGAATCCAGTGCCGTAATTTTCTACGCTTATACTGTTTACATAATTGTTACGAGAAAAGAAACTTAAACTGATTTATCAAATAATGGCAGTCGCTTTTAAACCAAAAAAATGGCAAGTTGCTTACACAACAAATAATTTTCTTGCCAAGAGATTTGTGGTCTAGTGAATTAAAAAGAAAAAAATTGGTCATTTTAGTCTTTGGGTCACAACGAATCAGTCCTGTACAATTAGAACTAACTGCTTTTACACTGATAAATGCATTTTTTTGTCATCTATTGTATTATTTATTCAACATAAACCCGAGAAAAACGAGAACCGGAAGATACAGACACAACCAACCATAATAACGAAGACAATGAAAAGAAAGACAGACAAAGACAAAGTCAACGATAAAGACAAAGATGTTCTGAATACACGAAAAAGTAAACCTCTCCAACCAAAACGAGTGACAGGGTAACACAAGCAACAAGCTAAGCCTCAGGGGTACAGTCAACTAAGGACTAGTCCCAAGAGTCCCCATGACAGGTAAAATTTCTACTCGTAGAGAAGAGAACGCATAGGCCAATAAACGGACAAAGGGAATCCACACAGACGGAGGAAACACCCATAAGCAGTCCAAGCTGAAGCGAAGTCGAGACACCGAAGGAAACGACCAGAGAACGCCAAAATTGGCCTCACCAAAGAAATGGATAGATCAACCATCGGGTAGAAGAACGGACCAAATCTTCCTGCAGAGCTAGACACCCGGAGAAAGAGCGGCTAGCGACCGAAGACTGAGGAAGATCTTAGAAAAAGTTTAGAAGCAAAGCGCGATCGTGCAATCGTGCGACCAAAAGGCAACATCTACCAACTCAAGCAGAGCAGCCACAACATACATAGACCACAAGAAAATGAAAAGACCACATAGCCAAGATAAAAACCGAGAGGGCATAGACACGAGGAACATGTAAGTGCGCCAAAGAGCCTACCAGACTAGAGGACCCTCAGGATCAACCAAACAAAGCACCACCAAACCTTGCCAAATCCACTGAGGTATCAGGATAATTGATGCAACAGCGACTGTGCCCCGTAAAAAGAGAAAACCGAAGCCAAAACAGCCTCTCATCCCAGAGCTTAAAGAAACTCGTCGTTGGTACATAGAAAGGTAAGACTGCGAAGCGAGAGGAGGAGAAGGGACACTCCAAAACAGTATGAGATCCCAATAGGACCATACTACCACCACTACAACGCGACCATAGCCGAAGAAAACCCAACCAAACCGAAGCAAAGAGCGTCGAGGCCGGTGAGAGAAGCCACCCAAAAACGGATAAAAGAACTGCCGCAACCTACCCGGAAAACCTCAAGCTCCGCCGGCCCAAACCCTAGGTCACCAAACAAAAACCAAAGACTTGCGACCAACCAAACCGCAGAACCGCTAGTACCAACAAAGATATCGATGACCACCCACAGTGAAGACCGATGACACACTCCAAGCAAAACGCCGAAGACCAGGCCCAAGAACGGCGAAACCAGAAATGCCCTACAAACCACAACGAAGACTAGAAAAAGAAAAGGAAAACAAAAGAGATATGGTCCCGACACTAAGGGAGCCGCCGGAGGCCGGATCGGAGATCAGATCTTGAAAAAAGCTCTCGCCAGAAGTCGCAGGGGAGAGAAAAGAGAGAGAGACTTTTTATTTCTAGAATACGATAACAAGGCATATCAAATGAAAAAAAAAATCAATCCATAATCTAATAACAAAGCAATAGATGTATGTTATAATATGACATAAATAGTATTAAATGGCTTAATAGAATCGGCTAAAAGGATGACGTAGGCCTCAGCCTATTTTCAGAAAAGAAAATTATTTTAGGTTTTCTTAATGAGATTGGATTATGGAGCTATATATATGAAGCTTTAGTTTTTTGTAAAACTTGACACTTTTATCAATAAAGAAATTCTAAAATGCAAGGCATTTGCCTCAAACGATTTCTCTTTTTTTTTTCTAAGTTAAATTCGCAGACGAATTCACAACAACGTAATAATCACTATATCAATCTTTATGAGAAAAAAATTAAATTTACCAAATAATGGTGATTGGTAGGAAAAACGTACAATATAAATTTCACATAGACTCAAATTCATTTTTTATTGGAAATTATGGATTGAATATGAGTTAGTGTGATCTAGATTTGTCTCAAATGTTTAAAATTATAGAGAGAAAAAATCGTTATATAAATACACATTAAACCCTGAAATTATATATATATATATATATATATGAATTTTTTTATTGAAAATATCATAAGTGACATAAAATTTAGAGTAATTTCTTGAAACACCATCAAAAGAAGTTCAAATTCCAAAAATACCACACACTCCCAAAAGTTCCAAAAATACCACACACTCTCAAATGTTCCAAAAATACCACAAACATAAAAAGTGAATTTTAAGAGTTTAAAATTTAAAATTTTGGGTTTGGGTTCACTAAATAGAATTTAGGGTTTAGTTTTGAAGGGGGTATGGTTTGTTTTTGGGGTTTTTGGATTTAAATTTGAAGTTTTAAAGCTATTTCAAATTTTGTGGTATTTTTGGAACAAAAACATTTGTGTGGTATTTTTGGAAAAAAATGTGGTATTTTTGGAACTTTTGGGAGTGTATGGTATTTTTGGAATATACTTAACTTTTTGTGGTATTTTTGAGAATGTCCCTAAAATTTATAGTATATGCCATAAACTAGTTAATTTGTAAAAACTACCACAACGAGGTGGTTTTGTGGTGGAAACAAAAATCAAAACTACCCTCCTAAGACCACTTACAATGGGGGTGTTGAATAAATGATTCAACTGTTGAATCCCCACAATAAGGGTGTTGAAATTTTTTTTTTTTTTGCATAGGTGGATTAAACATGGTTGAATTTATTCAACATATTGAACCAAAAAATTTGGGTCCCACTAATATTTTTTGAGCGACATTTTCTTTGTTCTTTTTTATTAATTGATGCAAATAATATATGGATAAGACACATGTTAGCATCTGAATGGTAGATGAGATTTTATAGATTTTTTTTCCTCCTATCTATTAAAACTCAATTATTATGTAATAAATTATTTTTTATATTTATAAATTTTATATCAAAATTCATAAAAAAATTTTACTCTATAGATAGAAACTTTTTTCATTTGATTTGGACATAGAAAAAAAAACATCAATGGATCCCAACAATAACTCTTTTAACACCCAAATAAATCTGCAATACGAAAAATAAATCTGCAAAACAAAAATAAATGTCCAATGTAAATGAAAATAAATCTGCAATACGAAAAACAAAACTGCAATATAAGAAATATTTTTGCAATACAAAAATAAATCTTCAATGTATATAAAATAAAAGTGGTGGAGTAGGGTGTTGAATTTTATTAAACAAAACTATTGTAGAGTATAAAAGTTAAATGGGTGTTGAATTAATATGTGGAGGAAAGAGATGATGATGTGGAAGACTAAAAGTGAAAAAGAGGGTGTTGAATAATTTCAACCATTGTACATAGTCTAATGTGATTATGGCGTCCTAAAAGTATGTGCTGCATTTAAAGCTAATTAATTACATTAAAGTGTGACAAAAAGTGATTAAATTTACACAATAGGTCATGTCTCCCAGCAGTAGACAAAAGATGTGTATGTCATAGTGTAATGGACTGAACATGTATATGTCCATCAGGTCAGACGATATTGTAGACAAGTATGTACCTTCCAGTATGTCCATCCGGACGTCGGGACTATGTCCACTAATAGAAAGTAACCTCGTATGTGATGAGTTCTTTGTAGGGTATGAGAACGATGACTTTCTACAAACAGTGGACAGACTTGGATGTGTATACATAAGTGGAGCAATGTGTGGACATAATACATCGAGTATTGGAGAGGTAGCTCAAAAATGTGGACAAAAACGTGTTGTAATAGACAAAGAAACTCCTAGTGGACCATCAAACGTAACTCGTGAGGAAGAAATCGAAGTAGATGGACATAAACGGAAGCGAGCTGGAAAAAAAATTAGAGGCAGCGAGAACAATGATTTTGGATAGTAGGACACCGACGCATATGGAGAACATTGATATGATAGTTGCGAGGATACAATGGACTATGATTTCGACTGGATGCTTATAGACACGGAATATCCAACATAATATGATATGTATGAGAGTTTGCGCACAAAGAGTGTTGGTGAGTCGTCTAACGTCATGTGTGTAACTGGTAAATCTCCGCTTGATGAACATGACAGCATTGAGGAAGTGGATAGTGGCAAAGTAAATGAGGGGGTGTCCTTAGACAACAATATGGATTGTATTAATGGACAAAACCGTGGCGATGAGCAGAGTATACAAGTAGATGATCGCGGTGGACAAAATACTATGGATAGTGATGGATATGATGACATAGAGTGGACAAGTGTTGGACATTCTGATTTGAATAATCAACGAAATCATGATGGACATTGTGATATGAAAAAACAGAGGGACAAAGTTGGTATCTCCAGTCCATATAACACTATAGTGGACAGTATTGAAGAAGATTCAGAATATAGTATGGGTGGACAAAGAATTGAGAAAGAAGGCTAAGCAGTTATTGAGCATACGAGAAATCGAAAGATGAAGAACTATTTTTTATTTTTATTATTTTTATTTTTAGTTTTCAGTGAGCATCTCTGATTGTATTCAAAAAGGCATATTCGTCATTTGTTAATGTCGAATATGGTATTCTTTACAAGTTATAAACAATATGGTATATTCAATCAATGCCGGTCTTAACTCTTTGACTGCAAGCTTAAAAAAAATTTAGGACTGTCAAAAAAAAAAAAACTGTAAATTTGAACTCTTGACCTGAAGATGGACAATGAGATTCTTAACCACCAGACTAAAGGAATTCTTCTTTATTTTAGGGCCGAAATTTTAGTTAATGATATAAGGGCCGCAAGCCCAAGCTTGGCATGCTTCGGCTCAAGACCGGACATGTATTCAATAAGTTGATAACTTTAATATGATTTTTCATAAAAAAAAAATTATTACATTCTGGTTAACGTAAAAACCAATTGTGACCACTTATTTGCAATTTTTTATTACACAATTTGATTATCAATCAAATTTCGTTATATTCATCATAGGAGAAATATTGTGCAGCCGTTCGTTTGAAATTTTTCTTGGAGGTTGTAGTCTGTTTGGAGTTAATTTCATCAAAATGGTGTCAAATTTGGGTCTCCTTCCATTTGCTTTTCTCTAGTTGTTTTCACTTCTTGCCTCTATCATAATCTTTACATTTGCTTTTCCATCTTTTTTTATTTTTATATATTTTCTTTGATTTCCGGTTGTTTCCAAAATATAACTTCACCAATTTCCAGTTATAACAGTCGAAAATTACGGGTTTTGATGCTATTGGGTTTTTATGTAAGAACTCTTAGACCATAATTATCGCTAGTTCTTAAAAGGAGGTTTTAGAAGTGGGGTCTACAGAAAAATTAAAAACTCACTTCTCTGACCTCTTATTTCGGAACTGAATTTAACACTATTCGTGGGCTCCACTTAAACGTGGCGGCCCACGAATGGTCCATTTTTTTTTTTTTTTTTTTTTTAAATTAAAAACTCTCTCTTAAGAGATTTTGCAATGCTCATGCTCTTAGGTTACTATTAATATTTTATACGACAAAAAAATCAGATTTTGTTAATTCAATAATGAAAAAATTTGCTATATTTATAAATGAGAATATTTTTGTTTTTTTTTTTTACCAATTACATCCGGACTTTAGTTCTAAATAATTACTTACAAAATATCTAATTGTTTTCAAATTTATTCAATTTCTCCATTTTTCTTCCTGATTATGATCAAAGTCAACTTTGAAAGTAATTCCTCCTTGACAAAAAAAAATACTAACTCCTCCATTTTCCTTCTTGATTATAATCAAAGTCAACTCTAGAGAGCAAACTTTTTGTTTGGTCAACTATTGTATTTAATACCAAAAAGATACAGTAAGGAAATCAAAAGGAGAGATCAAAGCAGAGGGACCAAAATAGAGTGATCTCAAAGATTTAGAAGTCTTAGCCAAACAAAAGAACTAACTGCTCTAACAACCAAAAAACAGAGCAAACAACTAAACATACTCTGGATGACATTATAATCCCTAAAAATCAAATATTCGGTAAAACAATTCACTTTTAGCCAGGGTCGTACCTGAAAATTCTGAGACCTAATATGGCATGAAAGTATGAGGCTCCAACAAAATAAAACGCGAATAAAATTTTTTCGAAACAAATTAATTCAAAAATACATATCCTCAAAACTAATAACGATCTAATGTTTTTTGAAACAAGCTCTTCTTGCATTTTTCTGAAAATTCATCCAAGAGACTTTCATAATCAAGGTGTTTACTCGTGTCTTTTTCAATTGATAATATAGCTAATCCACTTAACCTTTCTTGTGTTATTGTTGACCGTAAGTAAGACTTTATCAACTTCAATTTTGAAAAACTTCTTTCAGCGAGGCAACTAAAACCGGGATCGTGAGCATTATTATGTAAGCAACCCTTATAGTTAGATAACAATCCTTATATCTTTTTGATATTCTTTCGAAGAGTTTCTCTAAGGACCTTAATTTCAAGAAATAGATCATTCCCATCAATATTTGAATATGTTTCATTCATAAGAGAAAGTCCAAGTTTGATACATGATGTCTTTAAGCTATTATCACTTGCTGACTTTAACTTTCTTATGTAAAACAAGAATCTAAAAGTTTTCTCATACTCTTAAATTGATTGAAAAGAATAAAAAAATTTAGAAATTTTTTTTTATCTCGGGTGAAGACGCTAAAGAGAAGAAGAAAGGTGAATTTTTTTTACTTTTCTTGTGCAAAAGTTTTCTAATGTGGATGGACTAATTTTCTGCCTACGGTGTCTTTGCTGTATAAATATTGCAATGTATGGACTGATATATATTGTCCATTTTAGCCATGGTGGACAGAACATGTTTTGTCTGTATGTACTGATATTTGTCTTGTCCATGATATATAAACCTATTTTGTGTATGTAATAGTTTATATAGTGGACAAAAATATATATGGAAAAACATAGTTTTTATATGGACTAATCTATGTTTCGGTCCATGATGTAATTATGAGGTCCATCATTACATTTGTTCTACCTCGTTTCCGGAATCTTGTCGGAATATGATGTTGGATTTGTGTTCGGTTTTTCTCAGGCGAAAGAAGAAAGAAGAAAGAAAAAAGAAGAAAGAAGAGAGAGATTACGCTTTTGAAACAAGTTAATGAAAAAGAGATTTTTGTCCGATTCTTTATCTCAACATTAATGGAAAAAGCTTAATTTTTTATTATTATTAAACATTTGCATCAGAGGACAAATTGGTAAACTCTCTTGAAGTCAATATGACACAAATCGTAAGGATGGCATTCTTCCCAAAGTCTAACAATAATATGGCATCCATTGTAATGTTTCCTATAATTTATGTATAAAATTAATATTTTTCTTTTGTTATTATGTAGTTACCATTTAAAAAGCAATAAGTATTTTTTGTTAATATTTTATTTTAAAAATAATAATAAACTAACAATAAAAAGTTTTCATTACTTTAAAATACTACGTTGACACATGTCACGATTTAGTTAATTATAATTTGCTTACGTGTCGCATCCACGTTAAACGCGTTCTGTTTTATATAATAAGATATCATTGCCTCAATCTTACTATACATCATAACACACAAAAAGTACTCTGTCTTGCTGTTATTTCCATTTACCAATAATGCAGTTTCAAAGTTTTGCCAACAATTTACTCTCTATTCAATACAAGTTCCTAAGAAAAAAATACTCAAAAGCTATATTTACCAAAAGCAGAGGATGTACACATAACTAAGGATGCATTCTCTGAACAATTCAGATGAAATAGCAAAACTCTATATAACAATTGATGATGCTTCAGCTTCCCTAACCGGTTTCTCTGAAGGCCCTACTCTGTGTTTAGCTTTCTTGGCCTTTAAAATTAACCAAAAAACAACGATTATATACCGTATAAAGATCTAGGCCTGGGCATTTTAACCGAACCGAATAAACCGAACCAAACCGAATTTAGTTCGGTTAGTTAGGTTCGGTTTATTTGGTTAATTCGGTTCAATTCGGCACGAATTTTATTTTAGTTTGGTTTTCGGTTCGGTGACATTTTTTTTTTCTAAACTAACCCAACCGAACCGAACCAATCCAAACCGAACTTGTAAAAATGAACCGAAAAAACCGGAAAAAACCGAAAAACCCGAAAAAATCGTAAAATTAAACCGAAATTAAAATTTTCGAACCGAACAAACCGAACTTCAAAAACGAAAAACCGAGTTCGGTTCAATTCGGCCAAAAAAAGAAAAACCGAAAAAAACGAAAACCGAACAAACCGAACCAAATAAACCGAACTAACCGAATGCCCAGCCCTATAAAGATCCTAAAAGCAAGAAAGAAGATAAACACAAAAAGTTGATGTTTGGTCACCTCTTTATCCCAATTTGTAACTAATGTGATGATGGAAAGAGACAATACTTGAACAACTAAAGCTGATACTATTCCAAGCCATAGCCCCTTAAACAAATCAACAAGCACATGATATTTTACTAAGATGTGATCATGATGGTGTCAAAATAGGCTAAAAAAACACACAGGCTAGGCCCAACCCGGACCGACATGGGACGGGTTTAGACAAAAAAAAAATTATATCCATTTAAGAGGGTGTCTCGCAAGTTGATGACCAATCACTGACTGCGGATTTTACAGGTTTTTTATTCGCGAGTTGGCGGATCGGTCTGCGGACTACTAATTTAAATAAAAAAAGATTATATTATAAATAATTTTATGTATTTAGTAAATTATAATCAATAAAATATGTAATAAAACATAAAATTTTAGTCTATAAAATTAAAATACTTATAAAAATTATATATTTATATTATTTTTCACTAAACTCGGTTACCGAATTTAAAATTTATACATTTTTATTTTTATTTTAAATAATCTAAAAGTATAAATAAATTGTCTGCGGGCCGACCCACTAAGGCGCTAACCCGCAAAATCCGCGGATGCAGGCTTGGACATCCTATTAAATGTCAATGGGTTTTGCGGGTCAACCTATCACGGGTCAAAAAAATGTGAAACCATTGTGGGACGGGTCAAATGGGTGTGGGCTGTAAGGATAAGAACAATCCAGAGTTTTTATCTTACCCGACCACCGAGATGTAAATGGAAACCAAGTAATAACCCTAATGGAACTCCAACTAGATAGTATGATCCAAGATTTACACAAGCTCCAATCTTTTGCCATCCACATCCTCTAGCAACACCTATAATCAAAAACATACAAACCAGATTTGGTTTCAACAAATCAGAAACTAAACAAATAGTTTATACTCTCACAAGATTTTGTTATGTTGATGAAAGAACCTGATAGAACGCATTGGAACCCATCAAGAAAGTTGCCTGAGGCAACAATTGGTATCATTGATGCAACATATTTGATGACTTTTGGATCACTGCTAAAAGCATATCCTAATTTATTCCGTATGGCTAACAAAACAGATCCAATCATAACACCTTCTACGATTACTATGCTTACAACCACACGTACTGCAAGCTTTGCTCCTTTTGGATTCCCTGCTCCTAACTCATTCGAGATCCTCGTGCTATTACCGAGAGTAAAAAAACAACAAAACCATTAGTAATAGTACCGAGTTTTGTGGTGTTTTTAGTCATTTGAGTACTTACCTTGCAGTGCCACCAAGCCCAACTGGAATCATCCAGACAGTTAATGATGTATTAAGGCTGAAAAAAGTTGCAGAAATCAGTTAAAAAACAAGAACTTTGTAGATCAAATAAGGACTAACGATCTATATCTCCTTCGGTAGTATCATATAGCACCAGATGCACCCAAACTTAAGGTCTAGTGCTAAATAAACCTAATTTAAAAGTTAAATAATCTGATTACCTCCATTTTAAATCTTCGAAACCTATAAACTCTTAAAACCAAAGTTCGAAACCAGAATCCAACATGTTTGGATTGTGGTTTCGAAGACCGATACATAGGTGGATTCTGGTTTCGACTTTAGTTTACAGGATTTATAGGTTTTGAAGATTTGAAATAAAGGTAATCAAATATATAACTTTTAAATTAGGGCAATTTAGCACTAAGTCTTAAATTTGGTTGCATCTGATGCTATATGATACTACAAGATTGTCGGGCTAACGATCTAATATCATGTAATCCTTCTTACCAGACTGAAAGAGTTGAAGTTTCTAAAACCGGATTAGGAAGCAAGCCTGACAAGAGAACCAAAAGCTCGAACGACCAAAGCTCTAAACTGTCCACCAAATATACATACCAAAAATCATCACTACACTATCAATAACATAGACTAAAACAATATCACAAAAACTAAAGCAATGTACCAGACCATAACCGCAGAAGGAAAACCAAGCTTCATAAAAGCGGGGATATGACTAAGAGCTTCCATGGAGAAACCAGTCCATGTATGTGAACAAGAAGCTGAGAACTTGACGTAACACGATAAAAGAATAACATTAAACCAATAAGAAACTGAGATAGCAAGAGCAGCTCCTTTATGTCCTAAATCAGACTTCATCACAAATATCCAACAGAGAAGTACATGAAGACAAGTAGTGATTCCAGAAGAAACAAACACAGGAAACACATTGTTTTGTGTTTGCAAGAATCTGTTTAAGCATTGAAGAAGTGCATAAGCATAGATACTTGGGATCATGTATCTAGCATATGAGCCTGCAAGTCTAGCAATGGATTTATCTTGATGAACAAACACCAAAATGTTGTCTGTGTAAAACCAAACAATCGAAAGAGGAATCGAAAGTATCAGTAGAACAAACATAGCTCTCTGCATGTAAATCCCTAATTTCCCATATAACTTTGCTCCATAAGATTGACCACAAAGTGTTTCCAATGCACTCGCAGTTCCCATCTGTTAAAGGAAAATAAAAATTGAATCAATTTCTTATACAATAAAGCAAATACTTCATCGAATTGATTTATGACTCTGGTATCGGGACTCCGACTAAACCCAAAGCGTCCGCAGTTGTCAATGGGCCACTGAAATTCAGCCTATGTTAATCGACGGTGGCTAGGATTCGAACTAGGTGGCGGAACTCACAGCTGTGAGCCTTTTACCACTAGAGGTAGAAGTCCCGGTTAATTGATCTCAGTTCCGAATTAATCCCTAAAATCGGGAGTAAATAGAGGTTACGGCATATGTTAATTGACGGTCTCCAGGATTCGAATCAGATGGCGGAACTCACAGCTGTGAGCCTTTTACCACCAGAACTAGAAGCCCGATTAATTGATTTCAATTCCGAGTTAATCTCCAAAATCGAAAGAAAATAGAGGTTTACGGCATACGAACCAGGAAAGTGAAGCCGGTAACGGAGGCAAAGGAGGTGGCAATAGAGGCGGCGGAGAGAGGAAGTGAGCCGAGATGACCGACGAACATGACGGAGATAACTTGGAGTGAATATTGGAGAAGGCTGACTCCGATGAGTGGAGCAGAGAGCCAAAACTGTTTCTTCACTTCTTCTTTTATAATCTGAGTTTGAGTCTGACTATCTCCGATCACATTTTGAGATGCCGGTGAGACTGTGATCTTCTCTTTGTCCCCTTTCTCAGTCTCCACTTCCATCTTTTTTGAANCACGCAGGAAAAAAAAAAAAAAAAAAACACTAAGGATTAAAAAAAATTTATACCTAACAATAATATACTATATATACATTATGTCTCGTATCAGTTTTTTTAGGTTTTCGGTTAACCTAAATTGGAAAATATAAAAACCGTTCGAATATTTAACTTAAATCGGATGGGTTCGGTTTTCCGATATTTTACATAATCCATTTAGTATCCGAAAAAGCAAAAAATCCGAAAAAAATCTGAAAAAATCCGAAAACTCCATAAAAATAAAAGATAATCCGGAAAAAAACCGAAAAATCTGATACAATATGAAAATCTATAAATGTAAAGGGATAGATAAAGAAATCGACTTTTCTTACATTATTAATTTAGGATTATTTTATGATATTGGTTTAATTCGGTTATTCTAAATTAATTCGGTTGGATTCAGTTTTTTGAAAAAACTGAAAATTTTAAAAATCAAAATCCATTCGGATTTTATCCTATAATCGGTTCGGTTCCGGATCTGATTTTCTGTTTCGGTTTATTATGCCCAGGCCTAGGCCAAGTATCTAATTATTTTAGACCGAGGACCATTGTTATGAACATATCATCAACGACTGCATTTAACCAACTAACCCCACTAAACGATAGTTACATTATGTATTTGTTTATATATAGGTTTTTCATGTTAACAGAGAATTTTTTTTTTTTTTACCGATTTTATCAATGAAATTGATCTAAAATTAAAAATTGACATTTGGTTAAATATATAAAATTGAATTATGACAAAAGAAATATAAATATAATTAAAATGAAATTTTCGAAGAAAAGACTAGTTATGTTGAAGCTTTTAAAATTATCTATTATTTTTTTTTTTACTTTTTGATTTTATTTGTTTATCAACCACATTGATTTTACATTAAAATAAATTTAAATTTAGATGATAATACAAAATTCGATATTAACACAAATTCTTATATTATAAATTCTAGTTATATAATTTTGTTAAATTTTGGATTTTGGTCAATTATATTATATTAGGGTCTAAAACCAACTCAATTTTCCTCCTAAGAGAGATCTTGAATTCAATGGCATATCAAAAATATGCATTTAAGTACTAATTAGTTAACAAGTTGTTGTAATTGACTATGGTGAGTATAAGTCAAGAATTTTGGAATTATGTGCATTATAAAAATCATATGTAAAACATGATTGGTTAGATACTTTCTAAAATTCAACCAAACATCATTAAAATATATAAAATAAGTTTAAACACATGCTAACTTTACCAATAATCCGAGTCAAACATCACCAATATTTTGAAAACTATTATACATGTATTTATCAAAAAGAAAACACTAATTATACATGTCATTCTTAAAAATACCATTAAAAATTAGAAATATTTCAAAAATATCATATACTCCTAAAAAGTTCCTAAAATACCACAAATTTTTTTTAAAAATAAAATAAAAGTATTATGTTCGAAAATACCACAAATTTAAAATATTTTTAAAACTTCAAATTTAAACTCTAAACCTCCAAAACCAAACTCACCTTCTTCAAAACTAAACTATAAACTTTAATTAGTGAACTTAAACCCTAAAATTTTGTTTTAATTCTAAACCCTTAAAATTCACTTTTTATATTTATTGTATTTAAAATTTAAAAAAGTTAATAATATTTTTGGAACTATTGAAAGTGTAGGGTATTTTTAGAATTTGAAATTTTTTAATGGTATTTCAAAAAATTAATGTAAAATAAACATATTTATGATTAAGATCAAAATTTGTTTATGCAAACATAAGTAAACTTGACAAGACTTTAATTAACATCAAATCATGAAACGTCAATAAAAATTACATCAATAGATTAATAAACTCATGTCCTATCTACTTTTTATAAGTATTCACATACTCAATGATCAAAGCAACTCCAACGTATCACTAAAACACCAAATTTTGCATAAATTTAACCTCAAATTTCTCCAACCAAACTCTAAATTTTACACCAAACATTATTCACTATTTTATTAATAAAACTGTGATGTGGGATGCTATGATCGGTAGAAAAAAAACCTTTAGTTATATAAAAATAATAAAATAATATTTGGTGTGAAATTTGGAGTTGTGATCAGAGATAAAAAAAAGTTTTAATGCTAAATTTACATCAAATTCGGTGTATTTTTAGCATCAAAATGGTATTTATGGTTAGAAATGCTCTTCCTTACTATCAATTTCAAAGATCAGAGAAGAACAAAATCTTTTCATGAACAAAAACAATTTACCATAGATACTAATACTAATGATTTCATTAAGAAAAATACTTACCAGAGAATTTTAAGATGAAGTGGAGAAATTTAGAAGAAGATTGGTGAAGAAAGTAAAGTACAAACATGGAGAGGCCAAGAAAAGAAGTGGCTTTATATAAGTCACAAAATAAGGTTTTACAACTTTTTGGACATATGAAAAGTTTTTTTTTTTTGCCCACTTGTAGATTCTCCTCCTCTNTTTTTTTTTTTTTTTTTTTGTTACTTTAATTTTTTTTAATTAAATAGCATTTAATTTCTCATATATATATAACTCATATGGTCCACACTTGTCTCACAGAATTTTCTTTTCTTATAAGAATCCATATTCAAATCAAATTTCTACACGGCACAAGTGATCCATGCACCTACTTAAAAGACAGTTTTGTTCTTGAACTCAATCACAAGTTTGTTAAATTGTTTTTTTTAAGTTTAGTTTTAAAATTTATCTATTTTTAAAATAAAATTATGCAAAATAATCTTTTTTTTTATTTTAGATTATGATTTAAAATTTTCAAGACCCGTCTAAACTGAGATGGATTCATGAGATCAGGGTCGGTTCTGAAATCTTGGAGGTTTGAGACAAAATTAAAAAATTTAAGGTTACTTGTAACACTTCGGTTTATAGAGGAATGGTGGTGCATGGCGAGAGTTTAAAAGAATTGATTTGTTTACCTATGTCACAAAAATGCACTTATTTTTTTGGTCACTGGTTTAGAGAGAACTCCAGGGTTAAGCGTGCTTATTCTGGAGCAGTTTAAGGATAGGTGACCTTCCAGGAAGTCATTTTCTGAAATTGTGCGAATGAGGACAAAGCATGGGAAAATATATTGTGGTGATCTGCAGGGCTAGCAATCAAGTTTCTAACTCCTCTCGCAGTAGTATACTTGATCCTTGGATAGTAGTGAGGCCCACAAACCAAAAGAGTCGGGAACCACAGGATGAGGCGGTCAGGGATGTTACACTACTATTTTATCTATTTTTTTACTATTAAAAGAGATCTATATATACATAATTTTAAATTTTGGGAACTGTTTTATATAAAAACGAACTTATAAGATTTAAAGGTTATAGGCATTGCTTATGCTGAAAGTCAGTCTTGCATGAGATA
Organism: Iberis pinnata; assembly: GCA_900406425.1. Lineage (NCBI taxonomy): Eukaryota > Viridiplantae > Streptophyta > Magnoliopsida > Brassicales > Brassicaceae > Iberis > Iberis pinnata. Next base: position 7,672 of record OVBE01004249.1, on the reverse strand, counting down.
TTGAGACATTTGATTATTTCTAATGGATTCATGAGACATTTCATTATTTTATATTTCTAAATTGGGCTTGCTAAATTAAATCCAACCTTTTTTTACGGCCCATTAACTAGAACCCAAAGTTTGTGTTTTGTTGATCATGTTATAAAAGATCCACAATATCGAAATACCAATTGTAACTATGTGTTAAAATAATGTTCTTTTATAAATTAATAACAAATGGATATGTGAACCTCAAAGATACTAATACCACATATTTTCAATTATTCTAAAATTATCATAAAACTATCATTTTTCAAATATGTAACAAATTTAAAATAGCTTCAACATTTTAAGTTTAAATTATGACTCATTTGAAACTAAAATTTTAAACTCTAACTAGTAAATATAATTTTTTGATTATAAACCTTTAAAACTCAAAGATTATGTTTTTAGTGGTTTTTAAAATGTACAACCTAGTTTTGATGATATTTCATAAAATTATTTTATGTGAAATTGTATTTTTTTGGCAAAAAAAGATATTTCAACTACATATTGTCAGTTTTCTTAAGAGGTCTAGTGTTATTCAAACAAGAATTATAAAAAGTCTTATGTAATCTGATGTTATTCAAATAAGAGTTTTAAAAAGCCTCATGAAACTCACTGTTATTGAAAATATTTTAAGTAGTGGATTTCAGGTGATTTTATGATATTCTAGTGAATTTTCTTAGTTAAAAATACAAAATCTCAAATATCATGATTTTAAGTGCGATTATATAGAATTTTAAATCAAATCGTCTTAACTTTTTCAATTCACCTAAAATCTTTAAAAAACTCATTAAAACACAAATCAATACACCCCTCTCAGTGAAAAAAAGAAGTTGGTATTTGTAAAAAAAACTTATAAGCATTACGATATCATTGCAAAAAAATGCAATAAACTTTGCTCCAACATAAATCAAGTTAGTAAGTAATAATGCAAAATTCTCATAACATAAATTGAGTTGACTTTGAGATGTAAAAAAATAGAAGAGATTTGGAAACTTACTTCATCAAGCAATTGTGACCTTAAACTTTCAGAATTTATATCACATCTCTTACTTGTCATATACATCTTCCATGGAAATACAAATTTCTTGATCTACAATATCAAAAACAATAACATTAGAAACTCACATTATATAAACTCCTAACCATAAATTACATATAATTTGTTTATTACAAACTATATATAAAGACAGGGGTGGCCCAGTGCTAAAACTCGTAAAGCAAGTGTTTTATGCGCCAAAATTTATATAAATGTTAGGGCACCAAATTTATTAGAAATACTTTCATACTGTGGTTGAGTACATCGAATTTATGGAATTTTAACTACGCTTTAGGCGCTATTCAGATCCGGACCGGCACTGTATAAAGATAAGAGTATAACCCACCTGATCCATTGTAAAATCTTCAACTTCAAACACATGTAAAGAAGAGTGAGATTGAATCAGAAGAAATTGGGATTTTTGCAAAACGTGAAAGGAGATAATGAAATAAGACAATGTAGACGAGAATAGGTCTCTTTTTTTTTAGTTACAGAAAAAGAAAAGAATGAATGGTTCTTGAATTTTATGTTTTCTTAGATATGTTATAATATATGATAAGATAAAACTTTTTATAAAAAAATGAGATTGTTCACAACCACAAGGGGAATATGAATTGTTTAATTGAAGGAAGTGAAATGGTATGTGGTTGGCTATTTAGTGAGGAGAAAGCGATTTGAGAAGCCATAGGATGAGCATTTCACTGTAATTGGAATTACAGGTTTACCCTTGTCTTCATTTGATTATTACTAGGGCTGGGCAAAAAAATTATAACTCAAAAACCGGAACCAGAACCGAAAAACCAAAAAAATGGTTCTGGTTTAGTTCTGGTTCCATCCAAATTACATGATGGTTCATGAGATGAAGAATCATTGATATTGGGTAGGAACATGAACCGAACCGAAAACCGATGGGTAAAACTGAATATCATAACATATATATACCTATTATATATTTTGGGTATTATAGTTTTTCTTTGGGTAATTATTATTTTTCTTCGGGTAATTTTTGTATTTTCGGATAATTTTGGTATATTGGGTCTGAAGTATCCGGAACCGACTTAGAACCGAAAGTTTTGGGTATTTTTTTATATTCGGATCTGAAATACCTCGAACCAACTTAGAATTGCAAATTTTGGTAATTTTCCGTTCTTTTAACATAGAACCGAACCGATTCGAAACTGACAAGAACTGAGTCGGAACCGAACCGGATATTAGAAAAGTATCAAATGGGTATTAAAATTTAGAATCCGAAGAATCAAAACTGAATGGTTCCTACCCGGAAACGAACCGAATACCTAAAACTCAGCCCAACTTATTACATTTCTTAGTCTAAATTTGTGAATCTTTCCATAACAAAATCAAGTATAATGTATTACGATGAAAACTTTTTAAAAATTGAGTTGATTACTTATGGTTTTTTGTATTTATTTTTGAAATAGCACTTCAAATTAGAGTTGTTACATTTTTTTGTTTATCTAAATACAACAGATTGTCCAGGTGATCCATACAACTTTTTTTATAAGAAAATAGAATCGAACTTTCGATCAAATAAAAAAAATGCAAGAATGGAAAAACTACTATACCACAAACACCTCGAGTTGTTAGATCCAAAGCATGTAATTTATTCACATAAACGTAAAACAAACTTGTGATGTCTAAAATTTTTAATATAAGTTAAAGTCTAAAAAAAAAAAAAAAAAATTTTGTAACACTTGGTCTATAAAATAATGATGGAGAATGAAGATAGTTTAAGATAATTGATTTGCCTACTTATGTCATTAAAGTGTATTTATATTTTGATCATCCGTTCAAAAATAACTTCATAGTTAAATGTGTTTATATTTGAGCTGAGTGACATTTTCATAATCATGCGAGTGAAAATAAAACATGGACAAAACTCGTTTTGTAATCTGCAAGCAGGCCCGGTCCGGGGCATAAGCCACATAAGCCCAAATTTATGGTCTAACGATAGTTAGACAAATTTTTAGGCAACAAAATTTTGTATAGGACACAATTTTTGTCTTAAAAGATTTTATACTACACAAGACACACATAATTTTTTTAGATTAGGACATCCAAAACCTTTAAACCGAACTTGTCTGCAAGACCAACAAACAAGTATGTAAAATCTTCTGGAATAGCATATCTGACTGTCGAGTAGTAGTAGGGACAGAGACCGAGAGAACCAGAAATTGTTACAAAATTCCTAGGTAACAATTAAAAAGTAAAAATTATGTGACTTTTGTCCTTAGGAGTCATTGTTGGAATTTTTTTGGTAAACAATGATGTTCTTATTCACAAAATCATGTTGTCCAGATACATACATACCTAAAAAGCCCATTTTGGCAGCCCTTATGGCCCATTCTTTTAGAAAAAAAGATTATTTTGATTATTTGACCCAAAAGAATAAAAATTTCATTCAATTCTTGTAGACACCCAATTGATCTCTTATGGATTCTTATATACGCAGACTATAATTATTTTTTACATTTTAAGTTAAGCAATGTTTTAAAATTTTTATGTGCTGAATTTTGAATGATATTTTCAAATTTATGCTTAGATATCTATGTTTTCAATTATTTGTATTTTAAATTTTATTTTTAAAGAGGTCACTATATTTTTTTAACTTGGAAAAAAATGTAATGCTTTTTAGTTTCTACACAAAAATTCTTAGGGGTGACCATATTTCCTGAAACCTGAATCGAACCTGACCCGAAAAGCCCAAATTGAATTCGACCTGAAAATTTTAATTACGCGGATGAGTTTTATGCTAATGTTTTTCGGATACCTGACTCGAATCCGACCAAGCCGATACCCGATCGGGTATCCGAAAAACTTAAATTGATGCATTATATATAAAAAAAAACAATTCCCAACTTCAACTTGTATGCAAATTTAAAGTTTATGTAGGGGGAAAATGTTGTCGATTCAACTTCTTTCTTAAAATCTTATAGCAATTTTATTTTTGTAAATTTTTTTGTGTTGCTAATTGGAATGGATAATGATTTGTGATATTATAAAACAAAAAAATTATATCAACATCTTCACTAATTTGGGTATTTATAATAATTTTGGATATTGTTTATAAATTTAAGATATTTTAATAAATTTTGGATATATACAAACTTATTGAAATCCAAAAAAATTCGAATATAAATCGATTCTCATAGTATTGACTCGACCCGAACCCGATATGACCCGACCCGAATCCGACCTAAAAATTATCGGATCCTATATGGATAGTAAACTCCTATATCCAAAAAATCCAAATCCAAAATTTTCAATTCGAACCCGACCCAAAAACCCAAATGTCCACTTTTATATATTCTTATAATTCAAGAATAAAATAGAAAAAGATAGGTTGAAAATAAATTTAGTTGTTATGGACCATCAAACTAAGAAATATCCTCAGCTAATCTGAACCGTTAAATATAGCCACGTGTCAGAATCTAAAGATCAACACGTTGCCTAAATGCATGATCAAACTTTGCAACAAAAGATTGTACCCCACAATGTTTGTTTCACCAACCCCCGTGGGCCCCCTTTTGCTGACGTGTCCACTACCAAAAATTGAGAAATTTTCTTCCTTTTGAAAAATGACAAATTGATTTCTTTCTCACATTTACTTTTAGTATTTTTGGTATTTCTAGTTGGCAAAAAAACAAAAAAAGTTTATTAGGATTACATGCTTTTTATAAGATAAAAATACCGTCTTAATAATGCTAAAAAAGTTTATGAAAGGTATTTTAAATTTTGTCCCTTTTCTTATTTTATAATAGAACCATTCTAAAATAATTTATTTTATAATAGAATCATTATAAAATAATTTATTTTTAACAAAACAACAACAATAATATAACCACTAAATCATTCGATCTCTGTCACATAAATTTTTTTTTGTGATCTAGACATGATTCAACAAGATGTTTAAAATATTCAAAATATTTTTAAATATTTTTATTATTGTTTATTTTAATAATTATCTTATTATTATTATCTTTTTGAGTTTTAAATAGTTTTAGGTTTTATTTTTTTATTATAAATAGTCTTTTAGACATAATATATTAAACAAAAAGAAAGTTCATTCATAAAAAAGTTTTATAACTACTGTGAAGAATATTCACAAAATTTTAATTTAAAAACCAATGAGAATAACTCTAATTTTTTTAAATATTTTTGAATCTCTAGTTTTTCTTTTTTTTTTCTCATCTCGGATCTCTTGTTTTATCTTTAACTTCGGCTTCATCAATGAAATCGATTTCATCAATAAGTATATATTTCACAAATTTTATTAGATTAATCAAATTCATCCTAATTAATTACATAAATAAAAAAATATCTTTTCTAGAAGGATATTTTGAAAAACTAACCCAAAAATTTAAAGCTATTGACTAAATATGTCAACAATATCCACAAATTCACACTTAAAGACATCCACCAAATCTACACTATACACAAAAACACAAAACACCAATTACATCACTACACATACAAAATCATACCATACACATTCCTTACTTTTCCAACTTTGTGTCTATATATATAATAGTTTAATACACACACAAAATAGTGTAAAGAATCATAGAGAAAGATAGAGAGAAAGAATCAAGAATGGGAAAATTTGAGGTTGAGAAGAAAACAATTGGTTTTGCTGCAAGAGATCCATCTGGTTTTCTTTCTCCTTACACTTATTCTCTAAGGTTCAATTCAATTTCTAATCTTTTTTTGAGTTTTTTTATGGGTTTTTTTTAGGTTTTCAATTTGATAATAAGGTTTTTGATTTGTGTAAACAGAGAAACAGGAGTAGATGATGTTCATATAAGAATCATTTGTTGTGGAATTTGTCATACTGATCTTCATCAAACCAAAAATGATCTTGGCATGTCTAATTACCCTATGGTTCCTGGGTAATTCCTCTTTCTTATAATTATTTTTGAAGGCCAAATATTCTGAGAAAACAGAAGATTTGGTTCACAAACTTCTTTTGTAATTATATGTATAAAATAATATCGGAATTCTAAATCCGCAAAAATGTGATTATATAAAAAATTAGCTTTTAAATAGGAATAAATAATAAGGATTAAGTGTTTTAGTGGTTGTGTCACTGTTGTTGATTTGTTACTAGATCGGAGTTCGAACCTGGCCACTCACATAACGATTACATTTTTTCTATTTATAGAATTTGAACTATTGGAACGGCTAGTTGTGGCCAATAAATTAATGTGACAAAAATTAGAAATAAAAAGTTTATAACCTCCAAAACTTCAAACCAATCTTAAATACCAAACATCTTTCAATTAAACTTCAATGTATAAGAATTAACTACTATGCTAATTTATCGTTCGTGTTTATATCCCAAAAAGAAACTACTGTTTAATTTGAAATTGGCATTTTTTTAGTCTAGTGATATTATTCATAATACTCCCTTCGATTTTAAAATAGTATCGTTCTAGTTTTATTTTATTTTATTTTTCAAAAAGAGTGTCGTTTTAGATTTTCTATGCAGAATTTAAATGAGTTTGACTTTTTGACCAATAAAATAATTGTAATACATTTTCTATTGGTTGATTTAGTATATTTAGTGCAACTTTTATGGAAAACAGAAATGTCTGAATATGTGTCAAGAAACATAAAACGACACCTTTTCAAAATCGCAAAGAATACACATAATTTGTATATGTTGCAAAAAATAAACAAATCTGAAATTGAATTTGTGTAATTAGGCATGAGGTTGTAGGAGAAGTTATGGAGGTAGGATCAAGTGTGAGCAAATTCAAAGTAGGTGACATAGTGGGAGTAGGTTGTCTTGTTGGATGTTGTGGAGGTTGTAGTCCATGTGAGAGAGATTTGGAACAGTATTGTCCAAAGAAGATATGGAGTTACAATGATGTTTACATTGATGGTCAACCTACACAAGGTGGCTTTGCTAAAGCCACCGTTGTTCACCAAAAGTAAGCCCTTTATACTTTCTTTACACTTTTTTTAGTTAATGAATATTCGTAGTTTAACCTTTAAAATATAGTTTTTCTAACACTCTAGATTTTGATATTGTTGTATTAATTAATATTTTAAGCCTTCAAACTATATAATTTTTTTAACACAAATTCTAAAACTCGTTATTTTCTGTGTATTTAATGATGTGACATGATGAGATAGTGTTGGGCGTTTGGATATTTGGGTAGATTTGGGTTGGGTAATTTGAGTTTTGAGTAATTCGAGTAGTATTGATTAGTACCCGTTTAAGAATAAAAATCTAGCTCGGTTCGATTCGGGTATGCTTCAGCTCGGGTCGATTCGGGTAATTTTATAAAGAACCGATATGGAACCGAACAAATTCAGATTCGTTTAAAAATGATTACCTTTTCTTAAATTATCCGTTTAGACCCGAAATACTCAAAATTATCTAAAAATTACATAAAATGTAAAAATTAAACTGAAAATGCCTATATTTACAAAATAACAAAAACATGAAACGTACAAAACTTAAACAATAATAGGACCAATATAATTTAAATAGTAAAATAGTAAAATTACTATAAAATATAATTCAAATATATCATATATACAATTATACAAATCCACAATATAGTAAAATTATATATATATATA
>OVBE01004248.1:0-24486 GCA_900406425.1 Iberis pinnata | reverse complement strand
TGCTTCAGATGGTATCCGGATTCGAGTTGGTCGGGTCGGAGCGTGTTTGCCTTCGGGAGGTTGAGTGCATGATCGATCTGGACTAAAGGGTGATTGCTTGGGATCGATCCGGCGTTGAGTACCTGAGATCGATCCCGACACAAGTGAGCTCGATCTCATGAGCTGTCTTCTTAGTCTTGCTTTGTCTTTGTGCACTTCCTTGGCTTTGTTTGAGACTTCACCAGAAACGTTGGAAACATGACTGCGGGATCGAATTATTTCGTTGCAGAGCTGCCTGAGATCGATCTGGGTTCATTGCAAGATCAATCTCGAGTGAGTTGAGATCGATCTACATTGAGTTGATATTGATCCCGAGGCTGCTGAGTGGGATCGATCTCGTTTCGCTGCAGGGTTGCCTGGGATCGATCCTGCATTGAGTTGGGATTGATCATGCAGCTGCTTGGAGGTAAGTTTAGTCCATTCCACAGTTGAGTGCTGAGTCCATTCTAATGTCAAGTGCTGTTTTTCTGAAATTTCTCAAATCCTTCCCACAAATACCTGAAAGTCCTGAAAAAGCTCCAAAATGCGTGCATATGCAAATTCTAATGAAAAAAATCCTAAAAACACTAAAGTTAGTGAAATCAACCATAAATATGATGTATACACGCTTTTAGACCTCAGAATCAATGCTAATTGATAAGTAGAATCCGTGAAAATTCAGAGTCATCAGGACTTCCTCTTTCACATGGTAAGCATTGCATTCTAGTCACTGTTGACATGCTGAGTAAAAATGCTAATTTCTTAGCATTATCACACCCATACACTGCTTTGGAAGTTGCACAACTGTATATAGATCAAGTATTTAAACTTCATGGGGTACCTAAAGATATAATCAGTGACAGGGATCCAACCTTTCTCAATGAAGTATGGAGATAGTTATTCAGAGTACATGGTGTGGATCACCGATTCTCAACTGCCTATCATCCAAAAATAGATGACCAGACAGAGGTAACAAACAAAAATCTTGAGACATATCTCCGTTGTATGACCTCTGATTCTCCTGGTTCATGGTCTAAATGGCTTCCTTTGGCTGAGTGGTGGTACAACACTACCTTTCACTCTGCTATTAGATGCACTCCTTTTGAAATTGTATATGGACAGCCTCCTCCTATACATCTTCCTTATTTACCAGGAGAAAGTACTTATGCAGTGGTGGACAAAAGTTTACAGAAAAGAGAGGAAGCAATTAACATGTTGAAGTTTCATATTATGAGAGCTCAGAATCGTATGAAACAGTATGCTAATTCTCATTGTTCAGCACAAGAATTCAAGATTAGGGACAGTGTTTATTTGAAACTTCAACCATATAGACATCATTATCTCAAGAATAGGCACATCCCACACAAGCTTTCTCCTAGATTCTACGGTCCTTATAGAATTACAGACAAAATTGGAAGCTCTGCATATAGATTGGCCCTCCTGGATACAGATTCTATACATGATGTCTTCCATGTTAGCCAGTTGAAGCTTTTCCCCAATCCAGACACAACATCTTCTGCTCTGCCTTAGTATTTGTTGGATGTTGGTAAATCAAAGGAACCAGACACAATCTTGGAGGCAAAGATGGTTAAAAGACAGAACAAGGCTGCTACTAAAGTACTTGTCCAATTGAAAGGAGAACCAGCTGATAAAGCAACTTGGGAGTTTTATCAAGACTTCATTGGGAAGTACCCTGCTTTTCATCCTTGAGGACAAGGATATTCTCATCCAGGGAGTATTGCTATAATATGGAATACGGCCCAAAAATTAAATCTGGTTTAAGTTTGGTTTATGTTAATTTCAAATGATGTAAAGTGGGTTTACTAAACCACTCAAATCATGCACAATGTAAAAGCATTATTGCCATGTAAGAAAGTTAACAAATGAAAAACAATTTCTTAAATCTACTCTCTCTCTTTAATCTGAAAATCACTCCCATTGATTATCGTCATCAAGGTCTTATTCTTAGAGGTGAAGTTCCTTCTACTTCTTTCATCTCTTGAATATTACTCTTAAATCTTATCTTCGTCTCTGTGGAATTGATTATCTATCTTACAATTACTATCTCACTGGCTTTTCATCATCGTGCACAAGAAATGTTTGACCCTTTAGTCCCTACCTCGAACCATGCAGTGGTGGTGGTGACGCGTTGATCTTACACCGTTGGTTAGTTGAGAGCTTGACTCCCTCACGGCATAGCGAGGAGGAGATCAGAGGTATTTTGGTGTAAATCTAGTTTTGGGGTGTCGGGAAAGAAGAGGTTCAGCTGCATCGCATGGGGTTTCTCGGAAGTGGGTCTCACATGGGAATGACGCCTCACCGACAGCTACGGGTGACTAAACCAACAGTGGCATCTCCTTGGCATTTCCCCTCTAACGCTTTCTTTTCAAAATCTCGCTAAATATTCTTCGACCTGCATCTCCTCCGTACTACCCTGCTTCCCCATGGCCACCAGTAGGTCTTCCCAACCGGTTATGGTTAGGCCTCGCCTCCCCAAGGCCGGAATCCTTCGTCGTGTCTGCATCTTGGGAGGGGGTGACTACTACTGGATTTACATCGTAGATTAAAAGTTTAGTGTAATTGGTTTGGTTTATAACTGGTTTTCGATGTCATTGTACCGGGTTAATTGAAAATTTTGGGATTGTTAGGTTGAATAGTTGCATCGGTTACGCTCAATGAGTTTTTATGGGCCTAATTTTGAAATAAGTTTATATTTTTAATTAAAAAGTTTTTTTAAAAAAAAAATATTGAAAAGAAGGAAATAGAAAAAGAAACAAAAGAGAAGAAGTAACATATCGCACGGAAGAGAAGAAAGATTAGATTGACTTTGCATACTAACAAAGTACAATTATTTTTTTGTGGTGGAAAGGGGAAACTCCCCAAACCGACAAAATTAAACAAAACAAAAAATAACGAACTACAACATCACTTGTCTCTGGCGCAAAAAGCCATTAGAATCATCTATCATAATTGACTCCAAAACATCTGGAGGTTCTAACAAATGAAATCCGAAAGGTAACGAGAAAGCGTAATTCGCCAAGCCATCAGCTAGACAATTCGCTTCTCTATACACATGTGAAATCCGTACTATCTAATCCTTCGAAAGAAAGCCATAGCACAAATGTGCTAGGAAAAGCAATGGATGTGAATCTTCAATACCTTTAGAAAGAAAACCCACAACCATCTCCGAATCAATCTCTAGCTCTAACATTCTCACCCCATGCTCCCACTCAACATACAGACCATAATACACCCCCCCCCATAACTCCTCCATGGGTGTTGAGCATATCCCAATATTAAGCGTAAAACCCACACACCACCGTCTCGATGAATCTCGTACCATTCCCCCTACTCCTGCGAGTCCGGGATTGTCGCGTGAAGCTCTGTACATATTAAGTTTCCACCAATCCACCACGGGAACAGACCAGCCAACCCATCTTAACTCTCGATCCCGAACCACCTGCCCATGTCTCACAATCTCATGTGCCTTCCATACCTCCTGAGCCATATCAATCACAAACTTGGTTCAGTCCCTACATCGACTTACTTCACCAAAAACCTGATTACCTCGCCATTTCCAACTCTACCAAATAATTGTTGCAAAAACAGTCGACCAAGGTATTCTATACAATGGAGTTGAATCACCTAAATTCACATAAATCCAATTTAGCAATGATTCTTGAAAAAACTGTTAAAGTTTACCTCTCGGTACCACCCTTCTCCATATACCCTCTATAGAAGGACAGTCTCGTAAGACATGCACAATCGTCTCATCACCACTCCGACAAATCTCACACAAACCAAATGCACTCAAATGTTGCTTTAGTCTTTCAATGTTGACCATAATACTTTGATTTGCTACTAACCAGAGAAAGAATTTGGCTCGTTCAATCGCTATAGCTCCCCAAATTCGATCAAAAAGGCCCCGCATATGTTGTCTTGGTGTATTGTCTACCATCAACGATGCATAAGCTGAGCTTACAGAAAACTTATCATTCTCACTTGAGCACCATGATACCCGATCTGAGGCACCAGTTATGTTGTCAACAACATAGGCCATCAACAACAATCTTTCCTCTCATCAACAAAGTGATTAATTTGGTGAAACTTCCATCCAACCCCCTCTTGCCATATATCCCGAACACAATCAACTTCTAACCCCTCCGGTATGAGCCGTTGGATCCCACTAAGAAGAGTCTCCGATCCTAACCAACGGTCGCACTAAAACCTCGTCGTTAAGCCATCACCAATAACCCATGAAATTCTTGGCAGAATGACCAGTCTCAAACCCACAATTACGTCACGCCATAACGCGGACCAACTTCCTATTGACATCAACCATGCACGATCATGAATATCTTGCACTTTGTATTCATGTCTCAACACCCTAGCCCATAAACCATCACAACCAGACACTAACCTCCATCCAACTTTTGAGATAAGTGCGGTATTCATGTATTTGGTTTGCCTTATACCCAACCCACCTTCTCTCTTCGGTAGGCATACTCGACTCCAAGACACCAACTCACCAAGTGTTGTTTCTTTGTTTCTGAATTGCTTCCCAAAATAAAGTTCCTCGTTAACTTGTCCAGCATATCCAATGTCGTAATTGGTAATATTTTTGTACTCATATTATGGATTGGGATGGAAGCTAAGACCGCCTTAGCTAGAGTAACTCGGCCCGCAAAACTCAAATTATGGCTCTTCCACCCGGATAACCTCGAAGCCACTCTTTCAACCACTTGGCCAAATGTATCCTTATTTATCCTTTTATGCACTACCGGGAGACCCAAATACTTCCCTAGATCCCTATTTACTTGGATCCCACTAGCATCGCTAATCCTTCTCTCCATCTCCCGAGATACATTATTGGAGAAAAATATCTTCGACTTCTCAAAACTTACTTTTTGTCCTGATGCCATACAAAAGTACTCAAGCACACCTTTAATAACCGTAATTTGCTCCACCGATGCCTCTGTAAATAAAATAATATCATCGGCAAAACAAACATGGGATAACATTGGACCACCCCGAGATAGCTGAATTGGTTTCTACTTCTTTGCGTCAATCGCTGCAGAAATCATATGACACATCCTCTCAAGACATAGAACAAACAGGTACGACGACAATGGATCACCTTCTCGCAGTCCACGTACCGGTTTAAATGGTCTTATCTTTTCACCATTCCACAACACAATCATAGATGGATCCATCACACACTTCATAATCCAATCTACCCATTTCTCGGGCAGCCTTGCAGCTCGGAGGGTATCTTCAAGAAAATCCCATCTTATTCGATCATATGCCTTCTCAAGATCAAGCTTAAGTAACATCCATCCATTCGTTCCTTTCTTACGATGCATAGAATGCACCGCCTCCTGAACTACAACCACATTATCAGTACTTAATCGTCCCAGAATAAAACTCGACTGTGCTTTACCCACTAACTTCGACATAACTCCCTGCAATCTCATCATCATCATCTTTGTAATAATCTTGAAAAAGATATTACATAGACTTATTGGACGAAACTGCATAATCATTTCTGGTTTCTCCACCTTCGATATAAGAACAACCAAAGCATCATTCAAACCTGGAAGCAAGTAACCCGTCTCGAAGAAAGCTAGTACAAAACGTGATACCGACTCCCCAACAAGATCCCAACAAGATTGATAGAAGTTTGGTTTGTAACCATCTGCTCCAGGTGCCTTAAAGCTCGCCATTTGTCTCACCGCTTTCCCCATCTCTCTTACAAACGGCTTACTTAGAGCTAGGATTTCCGACTCGGTCAAAGTATAGAAATCTTCTGTAGGTAATCTTCTCATCTCCGTCGGCACATCATCCATAGAGTATAATCGGCTATAATAGCTAACCACCAACTCCATAAACTCCTCCTTTCCAACAAGCTATCGATTATCATCACCCCGTAATGTTTCTATCATATTCCTTCTCCGACGTATGATAGTAAAAGTGTAAAAAAATCTTGAATTTCTATCCCCAATAGCAATCCATTTCTCACGTGATTTTTGAAACCACAAGATTTCTTCTTGCTCCATAACTTCATTTAATCTCATTAGTACCTCTGCTTCCCTCCGCAATAAATCATCCCGATGATCATTATCAAGACTATCTTGTATAGCTTTTAACTCCCCAAGTAGCTTCTCCTTTCGGTTTTGTACATTCCCAAAAACATTTTTATTCCATCTTTTTAATGTTCCCTGCAACTCGTTCAAAGCGTATGGTGTTGAAATATCACCATTCCATGAACTAGCAACTACCTCCTTAAACCCATCATGCTTTAACCAAGATGTGTCGAACCGGAAAGGCCATTTTCGTTAATCCCTCCTATTCGCCGGACACAGTTGTAAGTATAATGGAGCGTGATCAGATGCAAGAAAACGTAAATGAGTAACCGTAGCTTCTTGCCATTTCATCCTCGTTCGCTCACAACACAATACCCGATCCAACCGCTTAGCTATACACGTATTCTTCATTCTACCTCGTCTCCAAGTAAACCGACCACCTTGGAAACCAATATCAATTAGACTAGATTCATTAATCCAACCATCAAAGGCTATAGAATCTTCGGACTGTCTTTCACTATCCCCGAATCTCTCCTCCACCCTTACGATTGTATCGAAATCACCACCTATAAGATGTACAGAAACAGACCCACACACCACCTTCGCATGAATAAACTGATTAGATGACTGAACAATGGTTACATCACTTATATCTGACCTCCACAAGAGCCATAAACTCCCACTCTACCCTTCCGCATCCACTCTAAAAGAGTTATCGAAGCCCAACCCATAAAAAATACGTTGTGCTTGCTCTCCCCCAGCATGCGTCTCAAAACTGCTAGAATATCAGTTTAAATTTCTTCCCAATATACCTTATCGATCGTCTAAAGGTAGGTTTATTCGCCCCCTGACAATTCCATAAGATGCAATTTAACATCGTAATAATCATTAATAAAAGAACTACCGGGGCACTCCGTTAAACCGAAGCGTTCCATGTCCAGTGAGGAACCATCTCACCGCCTGTACTACTAGCCTCCAAAGCACTCACTGCCAATGTTTCGGTATGAGCCTGTGATTCACTAGTAATCATCAACTGGTCGCCTTGCACCTCCTCCTTCTCATGCATACGCAAAGCCGTTTCACGGTCCGGTGACTCTTGTTCCACTCTCATATGTTTTCCGGATTCAAATATAGCCATCTCTCCTTTCGTTGGACCAAACACTAACCCTTTACTCATTCTTTGTGTTGCTCCTCGTAAGCCATTCCTTTCCCCTTGCATTCAAAAATTGTTACCCTGAGGCCTTAACGCCTCACGCGTAACTCCCTTCTCCTTTCCAAGAATCAACCTCTCACGCGCATTAAACAACTTCGATGCACCTTCATTCTCCTTATTCTCTCCCACTAAAGCTTCTTCTCTACCCTTCTTCTCGTTCACAATCTTCTCTCCTAACTCAAAAACAGTCTTTGAAACACTAATCTTCTCTGTATTCCCTCCCATTACGTTTTTTGCTCTACTTCTATGCTCTTGCAAAAACGTCTCCCCTAACTCACGAAATCTATTCATTGAACCCAATGACTCTTTTTCTTTACCAACACCTTTCGAACTTCCTGCTCCCACCATACTCGATTCACTAGTCAACTTCTCGGAGATTTCTTTTGTCACCATGCGGTTCCTCTCTCCTCGTGATGCAGATTTCATAACAAGAGTAAAGCCATCATCGGTTACTTCCTTCATATCAGCTTCAGAGGGTTTATCCTTCAACAATAGATTAGCGATCTTCTCCACTACGTCACGAGGGCAAGCCTGAGCCGTATGTCCATAGATACCGCATCTCGGGCATATATTAACTAATCCTTCATTAGAAATAGAGTATCGCTCCCCATCAATTAATATTGTACCCTTAATAGGCTTTAAAAGGTTAACTTCCACACAAACCCTAGCAACGCGAGCTCGTTCGAATTTTAGCGTTGTGAGATCCACTTTCAATGGTCGTCCTAATCCTTTAGAGATTGACTTAAGTATAACATGATGATAAAAGTTCACAGGTATATTCATTAGTCTCACCCACACCGGTGTGGTAACAATCTCGTCTCGCAAAGGATCAAACGTCGGAGACCAATCTTGAACCATCAAATAACTCCCAAAAGCTTTCCACGGACCACCTGTTAGTGCAGCCATATGTTCTTCCTAATCCTCAAACCTCACCATGAAAAAGTTTCTTGGAAGATCCATCACATACATACCCATCCTTGACTTCCATAACTCCCTTAACTTCTTTAACAAGATAGCAATAGGTACATTACGTCCAAGAAGCTACACGATCATGCAGTTCCTCCATACACCTTTTATAGCAGCTAACACTTCTTCCCAAATTGTGACTTCAGGCTCCCCATCTGCTCCATTCGGAAAACTTAGACTCACCCTTTCAAAAACAAACGTCTCATCCAAAAGATTGTTAGGGTAACCGCCCGCCACCTTCTTCGAAACCACCGGAGCATATGACCCTCCTTTATCTGGCGGTTTGCCCGACGGATGCTCCTTCTCCGTTACATCAACAATCAACACATCTTGCTCTACCGGAACCCTAGCCGTCTCCAAAACCCTAGCCATCGACACAACTTAAAAATGATTCAACCTTTACTTAACAAACAAAGTACAGTTATAGCATAAATTTTGTAGTATATTATATATTTATATTTGGAAAAAAAGGTTGACTTCACTAGCTCCCCTCAACTTTGTCCATCCAATTTTTTTTTCTCTGAACTTTGGAGCTCTTTAATTTCTCACATGAACTTAGATTGCTCCTTATTCACCCCCTCAACTTTGTCCATCTAATCTTTTCCCCCCTGAACTTTGGAGCTCCTTAATTTCTCATATGAACTTAGATTGCTCCTTACTCGAACCCCTCAACTATTCATTCTCATCATTTTACCCCCAAACGATTTAGAAAACTAATTTGCGATAACAAATCGTGTTTTAGTTTAAACCAATAAATCTTACGTTAAAATATTTTTAAATCTACATTAAAATATTTTTAATATTAAAAACAGAAATTTTAATTTATTATTTTAATGATTTTAAAATATTTTAACTAAAATAATAAATTAAATATTTTACAATATTATAATATTGTAAATAATAAATTAAAATAAATTATTTTGAAAATTAAAAACATAATATTTAATTTATTACTTTAATTGATTTTAAAATATTTTTGTTGTATTAGTTTAAAAGTAATATGAAAAATATTTTAACGTAAGATTTAATATTAATTTTTTTTAACTTAAGATTTATTGGTTTAAAACAAAACACGATTTGTGATCTTTTTATAATTTAAATCGCAAATTAGTGTTCTAAATCGCTTTGAGGGGTAAAATGATCAGAACGAATAGTTGAGGGGGTAGTGCAAGGAGAAATCTAAGTACATGTGGGAAATTAAAGAACTCCAAAGTTTAGGGGGAAAAAGATTGGATGGACAAAGTTGAGGAAGCGGGTAATGAGCAGTCTAAGTTCACGTGAAAAATTAAAGAGCTCCAAAATTGGATGAACAAAATTGAGGGGGCTAGTGAAGTCAACCCAAAAAAAAATCGTAAAGGTTGCATTATGTATTAAATCTTTCATGAATTGTGTTTAAAACAAAACTTGCAAATAAACTTAAACTTCATTTACCAAATACGAATGGAGACCGGTGATACAATGGCGTAAATAAAAGAGCATTGGTAAGAAGATTCGTGAGAGACTTTATAGCAAGTTATTTTGTTGATGTGGATTGGTTTGAGAAATCTCAAACAACATATTTACGAACACTTGTAAGTTTTGTGGGTTTACGTAATACAATAAACCTTTCATAAACTAATAATGTTTGAATTACACTAGGTTATTAAAAGTTATTAATTTATAGTAATAATTAATTTAGAAAAAGAAAAAATACACCAAACATAAAATTTAGGATTAAAACAAATGGAAAAATTCTTTGACTCTTTGCTCTCATGCGATTTCTTCTTCGTTCTCATGCGATCTCTTCTCCGTGATCTTATGGTTTCACTGCTATTAATCTGGTCCTCTTTGTCTTCGCTTCTCTCAATCTCTTACTCTCTAATTCTTCTCTGTTTTATCTTTCTCTTCTTCTAGTTATCTCGAATCTCTGTTACTCTATCATGTCTTCAGATCTCTGGAAGGAAATGCAAAACTTGGCTTTAGGCTCTGACCGCACTCCATTTCAACCACATTTAGAAGGTCAATTGAAGCGTGCAAAGGACAATACTCTTAATCTCGTGGTTCGCTGCATGCATCAATCTGCTCAAAAAGTACATGCACTCAAGCAAACACTACCCAAAGCATGGAAGATGGATGGTCAAGTTCAGGGTCGTGTGTTGGATGACTATACAGTCCAATTTTTCTTTAAGAAGGAGCACCAGCTTCTCTAGGTTTTGGATTCAGGACCATGGACTATCAAGCACTGGTTGGTCATTGTTGATAGGTGGACTCGAAAAAGGGAGCCAGACTACCTCAAACAGATTACTTTCTGGGTACATATTCTACATATTCCGGATGACCATTGAGATGAAGCTATGATCCGGGAACTTGGTCAACTACTAGGTCATGTTGATGATACCCATTTAAAGGAACCAAGCAATGGTCGTGAAGCTGAAGCATGGGCTTGAATCACTATTGAGGTCCCCAAGAAGTTAATATTTTCACGATATATACAGTTTGAACAAGGGCCTCCTACTTTGATCAAGTTTAGATATGATAAACTTCGGAAATTATGCTTTAAGTGTGGGGATTTAGCTCATGAAGAGACAGAATGCACTTTCAATTCAGATGATCATACCCCAGAATATATCCCTCTAGACAATCCTCTGAACCCCCTACCAATTTGCCTGCACAGGGACAGGCTGATCACCCACCCGATCTCCCAGCTATTTGTCCAACCTTTCCTGACTCTGTTCTGCATAATTCTCCTACAAGGTGTCATCCAGCTGCAGAAGTTGGTCTCAAACGTAAAGCGGATCAAGATTTCCTTGATGATGCTAGTTCTTCAACACGTCCAAAATTGGCTCAGTATTCAAACTCAAAGGAGAGGGTGGTAACCCCGAAACCACCCACTGATCCATGAAGTTTATCCACTGGAATTGTCAGGGTTTAAGGAACCCCCTGACAATTCGGCACCTTTTTGACCTCAGGCATATGCATAAACCCGAGCTAATGAATAATGAAGATTTTGTAACCTCTATTGGGGCTAAGTTAGGTTACCAGCATTGTTTTGTGCATTCTTCTCTGGGCAGAAGAGGTGGCATAGCAGTTTTTTGGGAAGACAGAATAGCTCTTCAGCCTCCCTCTCAGTCTTCACCTAATCTGAATGAATTTTGGATTAAGGATAAAAGGGTTTCTTATAAGTTAGTTCATATTTATGGCCCCTCCACTCGGATTGATAGGCATCAACTTTGGTCTTTCTTGAGTAGAAGACATGGTTCTAGCAGCTCTGGTATGGATTTGTCTTTATATTTTTGGGACTTTAATGACATCCATTCTCCTTATGATAAGTCTAGTGGGCCACTTAGAAGAGCTTCTACCTTTAATGCTTTCAAGAATATGCTCAATTCTCTTGGTCTGCTTGATGTACGAACTTATGGAGGTCAGTTTAGATGGTGTGGTAATAGGCATGGGCTTACAATTCAAACAAGAATAGACAGAGTTCTAGGCACAATAAACTGGTTGGATAAATTCCCAGGTGCATATGTCAAAATGTTACCTTGGGGAGCTTCAG
Organism: Iberis pinnata; assembly: GCA_900406425.1. Taxonomy (NCBI): domain Eukaryota; kingdom Viridiplantae; phylum Streptophyta; class Magnoliopsida; order Brassicales; family Brassicaceae; genus Iberis; species Iberis pinnata. The sequence continues at coordinate 12,674 of OVBE01004248.1, read as the reverse complement.
ATCATCGGCCCCTTCTCATAGACACTTCTTCACAGACATGGTCTGGACCCCCACTTTTCAAATATGACAATGGCTGAAAATATGATCATAGAGTTCATCAAGAGGTTGAAAGGCTATGGGATCCAGTGTCACATCTTTCACTCAATAATTGTCTAAATTTACTCAAGGCCTTGCACATGGGAGAAAACAGCACCCTCACAACTCCTCTGCTATTATCAATGATACAAAGGTCCTTCTCCAAAAGGCTTATGATAGCCCCTCTCTGGATTACACCTACATTAGGCAGCTAAATCCACTCTAGCAGCTGAGTATAAGAGAGAGGAAGCTTATTACAAGACTAAAAGCAAGGTGCATTGGCTGAAAGAAGGAGATCGTAACACCAAGTATTTCCATGCCATCATGAAGCAAAGACGGACTTTCAATCGTATTCAGACGATTCAAGAATCCAATGGCCATCTCTGTCATGATAAGAGCCAAATTCAATCCATCTTCATCAGCTACTTTCAATCTTTGTTTGCACAACCTCCAACTGATATTACTGATGCTGATTTTGCAGTTTTCCAAAGGTTGCAGCCTCGAGTCACTAATCATATGAATCTTTAGTTAACTAAGCCACTTCATGATTCAGAGATCCTCCAGGCATTACAACAAATCCATGAAAGCAAGGCACCAGGGCCTGATGGCCTCACCTCAAGCTTCTTTAAAAACCATTGGCCCATTATTGGAGATGATACAAAAGCTTTTATACATTGCTTCTTCAATAACAACCATCTTGAACCGGGTATTAACCATACTTTCCTCTGTCTCATTCCTAAGATCCCTAACCCTCAATCCCCTAAAGACTATAGACCAATCAGTTTGGCCAATGTTGCCTACAAACTGATATCAAAAATACTGGCAAATAGATTAAAACCATGGCTTCATCAAATCATCTTTGTCAATCAGTCAGCTTTTATCCCAGAACGATTAATTACTGATAATGTGCTGGTGGCACATGAATTACTGCACTCTCTTACCACCAGAAAGAGAGTACACCCATACTTTGTAATGAAACTTGACATTATAAAAGCTTTTGATAAAGTAAACTTGGGCTTCTTAGAATATATGATGAAAAAGACTGGGTTTTGCAGATGTATGGTGCTCCTAGATTATGTTGTGTGTGCAGTCCACTAGCTTTTTTGTGTTAATCAATGGCAGACCTTGTGGAAACATCTGCCCTTAGAGAGGTATCCGCCAAGGTGATCCCATCTCCCCCTATCTTTACCTTATTGTTTCGGAGGGACTCTCTTTTATACTTCAGGAATTAGTCTCTCAAAAACTTATTACTGGTTTTAAAGCTAGTAGTGGAGGCCCTCCTATATCCCACTTGCTTTTTGCTGACGACGGCCTTCTATTTTGCAAAGTTGACTTGAATGAATGCAGCACCTTGTTGCAAGGCTTAAGATTATATGGGAAATTATTTGGGCAGGAAGTAGACTTTCACAAATCCTCCTTAATGTTTAGTAAAAATTGTGATTACTCTACTCAAATGCGGTTACGAGTCTTAACTCAAATCACCAGGGTAGGAGGTTTTGGGAGATATTTAGGTTTGCCAGAACTGATTGGCAGGCAAAAGACCTCTATTTTATCCTCTATTCTTCAAAGAGTTAAATCTAAACTTGAGCATTGGTCTACTAAATTCTTATCCTGAAGGCAAAGAAACTATGCTGAAAGCTGTAATCACTGCCCTCCCCACATACAACATGTCGTGTTTCCTGTTGCCAAGATCCATTCTGCACCAAATAACCAAGCTAATGCGTCAATTATGGTGGAGTTCCTCCCTGGACAGATATAAGATGAACTGGATTTCTTGGACTAGATTGACAACCTCAAAAAGGTCTGGTGGTATTGGGTTCAGAGAGTTATCCTCCTTCAATGTAGCCATGATTGCAAAGCAAAGCTGGAGATTGTTGAATGAGCCATCCTCTCTTCTTGCTCGGATATACAGATCAAAGTACTTTAAATCTATCAATTTCTTAGATTATGTTCTAGGCTCTCGGCCTAGTCATGCTTGGAGAAGCATTCATCACGGCCTTCAATTACTAAAGAGTGGCTTATATTGGAACATTGGGGATGGCAAAACTATAAGAATTTGGCAAGATTATTGGATACTTGTTGACAACTANGCCCAGGCCCCCCCCCCCCAGACCAAGCTGATCTTATTGCCACAGTTAATAGTCTTTTCCTTCCTAGTCATAATCTATGGTCTCATGAAGCTCTTACAGAAACTCTGCTTTCTGCACAGATTGATTCAGTCAAGGCTTTAAGACCTATGTTTAGTACTCCAGATAGTCCTATGTGGAGATACTCAAGGGATGACAATTATACTTTAAAATCTGGCTATGATCATCTGCACAATGCTCTGAATCATTCAGTGCCTATCCAGTCTCCTCTATACTGTATAAAACAATCTGGTCTCTCCCTGCCCAACCAAAGATCCAGCATTTCGTCTGGAGATTGTTGAATCATGCCCTAGGTGTTTTATATGAATTACAGAGAAGAGGTCTATACCTAGAGGGACATGTTATCTCTGTGGAGAGCAAGATGAAACCATTTACCATTTGTTCTTTGGCTGTCGTGTATCTTTAGAAATTTGGCAACTTGCTCCCTTTGAGGATCTCTCCATAGCTTAATTCTCTGGTGATTTACCTGGAACTCTTCTCTATTTCCTTCAAAGGAAAATGCACGCCTCAAATAGTATCCAAGATGGTCATAGGCATGGACTTTCTCCATATATTCTCTAGAGAATCTGGAAAACAAGGAATGATCTTCTTTTACTTAATAAAAGAAGGTTCATTCCCGAGGTTATTAATAAGGCTCTCACTGATCTTAGTCAGTGGTCCTCTTCACAGTCACCTATTACATTACATATGAGTTCTGCAGATGGACTTCAGCATTCTGCAACACCCTCTAATACTATACTTAACCCCACTTATCCTAATGACTTACCTGTTCAGTTTACAGATGCAGCTTGGACATGAACCAATTGGAGTTGGTTGGGCTCTACTACACAACACAAAGCTCATGGTTACTGGATCCTCCTCATTATCTCCAACTTATTTTCCCTTTGAAGCTGAAGTTGTTGCTGTGAAGGAGAGCCTAGCTCAACTCTATAGACTGGGATATACTGGTGTCCATGTCTACAATGATTGCCAAGACCTGATGAACTCTCTTCAACACGCTCTTCTTTCCTCTATCATGCCAAGGTTGTGGAAACATCACACTACCAATCTCATTAGTGATATTATCAAATTATCCCAGTTGTTTTTTACTTCAATCTCCTACTCTTATGTTTCTCGTCACTGTAATCTTTTGGCTCATGACTTAGCATCTCAAGCTACGCTTAATTGCTCCCCTTTTCTGTAAAACTCTATTAACTAATCTAATGAAATGCTTGTGACAAAAAAAGGATTAAAAAAATGATTATTTTGTAAAAATGTTCATCAATTTATAAAGGTATTAATTTATAAAAGGTCTACTATAGTTTTTTTAATATAAAAGTTTTATGATATTATCTCCAAATATATGTTCAGATACAAGATTTCAGACTCAACCCAATACTGATACAATTCTAAATCCAACCCAACTCAACCCAGGTGAGCTTTATAATAAGAAATGGACCTAGGCCAAACCCAACCAAAAAGAAAACCCTAGAAACTTTAGGAGAACTCTAAAGTCTCTCTGTGCCGCCGACGAGTCTGCAGATTCGCTGGAGCTGCCCCTCCGACGACTCGATGGCGAGACTGAAGAGGCGCTCACACCATCTCCCACACGACGCAACAAGATTTGATAGGAGGAAACCAGAGGATCGGAGTCACGGCGAGCTGGAACATGAAGAAGTAGGTTTCCAGCATAAAGATAGAGGCGGGAGTTTCAGTCATCGGCTTGGTTTAACGCCACCTAAGTGGCCTCTGCACTGTTCCGATGTACACGACGCCTCGCTCCCTTCCGAGTAGAAGTCCCGATCTCATGCCTTGAGGATTCTTCTCTGTCAACATCGTCGGCTTCCTGGTGAATATGCGAAAGGAGATCTGGTCGGATTCGCCTTCAGAACTGCTGCTTCCATCATCAGAACTGCTGCTTCCATCATCAGATGCGCTTCGTTGAGTCAGAAGTGAAGGGAAGAACATGATCTGTTGATAGAAGGCGATTTCAAGGACTTGGACGAGCTCACCGTTGTTGGAGATCGCCGGTAAACATGGGGGTTGCGGTGCACGTGGAGGCGCTCGAACTTCCGGTGGTGGGCCTCTGTACTACCTCGCCACTGTCTTAAGAGTCTCGATCTGAAAAAATCAAAGAGAGAAAAGAGAGAAAGGAAAAGTAGAGAGAGACGTGCTTATTTTATTTCAATAGGTCTACTATAGTTTCATGGTTAAATATCCGATAACGCCGAACACTTTATAATCTGGTGACTGCGATCCTGAACAAGTAACTCATGCATCTTGTCTTTTGTTCTTCCTTAGTGCATATGTAATTCATTAATTTCTTTTTACGGTTGACAAAAAAAGAAGAAATATCCGATAACCAAATTGTTCTGGTTTAGTTTAGACTGGTTTGGTTCTTTCTTCTAATTAAGGCACTATCCTAGGTAAGAATATAAGTCACAATCGTATATTACGTGGAAAGATGGATTTTTAACAACTTTAAAAATTATCATCAATTTGCAGTCCTAAGAAGAAGAAAAAACAAATAAAATAAAAATGATCAATTTGGTTCCCCCACTTGTACCTTCCTTCCTGTTCCTAGAGTCAGAGAAGAATGGCGGTCGCAACTCCAACATTGAAATCTCCATGGGAAGTGACTCTTGAGTATTATAATATTATCCCTTTCTATGTCACTCTCCCATTTGCAATTACTTTAATTCAAAAGACGTATTGCAGTTATCTTCTTCTTCTTCTCCTTCTCCTTCTACCACTTTCTCTTCTACTTCTTCTTTTCTTTCTTTCTTGGTATAAATAAATATCACGACCATGTCTTTACCAATACTTCATCCTCAAATCTTTCTCCTCTGCAAAAGATCATTTCTCAATCTCTGGTAAACTCCTTGATGTTTGTTGTTGTTTGATTTCACAATCTTTGTGAATCGTGATCCTTGTGGTTGAATCTAGCTAGGGTTTGAGTTTTGATTTTCTTATAAGTGCTAATGTTGTGGAATTACGTGCAGGGTGAGGATACTAGAGAATGGTTAATGATTTGGGTATAAGTAATGGTACGTTGAAGAAATTAGCAACAAGAAAAGTGGATGTTTCAGACCTTTTTGAATTCATATGCTCGGGTCCTCTTGTACAAAAGATTGGTATTACTTGTGAAAAAGTTGGCCAAGCTATTGACAAATGGTTACTTTATGGCTCACAGCTTTGCAGACTCTTTCAACTTAATGAGCATAAGCTCACCATTCCTCAAAAAGCTAGGCTTTACCATTACTATATACCTGTCTTCGTATGGTGTGAAGATCAGATTACTCTGCATCATTCCAAATTTAAAGATGGTGTTGTTGATGTACCTCCATTAGTTATTGGATTTAGTGCACCACAAGGATGTGGAAAGAGTACACTTGTCTTTGCACTTGATTATCTTTTCAAATTTACTAAAAGGTACATTACTCTATTATGCAATTTAAGTGATTAATTACTAAGAACGCAATATCACAGGAACTCGGCAACAATATCTATAGATGACTTTTACTTGACTGCAGAAGGCCAAGTAAGTTACATATACATATATATATTCAAAGATTTTGCTTCTCCATATCTTAGCTTTTATTGTGTAACAGGCTAAACTGAGAGAATCGAATCCAGGAAATTCACTTCTAGAGGTAAACTTGTCTTTCAAATTTGTAACACTTCTGTTAGTTTATTCTTTTATCTTAAATGGTTTAGTTTGTGTTCAGTACCGTGGAAATGCAGGAAGCCATGATCTTCCATTCTCTGTTGAAACACTAGAAGCCTTGACTAAACTCACCAAACAAGGTTGGCTTCATACTTTCATCATCAATTCAAAGTTGATATCTATCTTATTTTAAGATGTGTGTGTGTGTTTTTGGTTCATTTACAGGCATGAAGATGAAAGTACCTCGTTATGATAAGGTAAGAGAATCACATCCTCTGCTTTATTACTTTCTATCACAAAACTCTAAATATTGTCGTATTTACCTGCAGTCTGCATATCACGGGAGGGGTGACAGAACAAAAACACATGAAGTCCAAGGACCTTTAACAGTTATACTTTTCTTCAATGGTTTCAGTTCATGATTCAATCAAGACAGTTAACATTTTAAGGTTGATTTCTCCAGGTTATTCTCTTTGAAGGATGGATGCTTGGTTTTAAACCTCTTCCAGTTGAAGTTGTTAAAGCAGTTGATCCACAGGTAACTTATAAACCATTTGAATATTATTAAGTAACATTACAAAATGATATATAACAAACAGGTGATTCCATTTTGTATTTTCTACAGCTAGAGAGTGTTAATAAGAACCTTGAAGCCTATTACGACGCATGGGATAAGTACATCAATGCATGGGTCGTCATCAAAATCAAAGACCCTAGTTATGTTTATAGATGGCGTCTTCAGGTTTGTATATATGTTCAATAAACAAACCAATACTTTTCACTATGTTCCTAATAACAAAGTCACAACTTTCTTGGTTGTGGACAGGCTGAAATTGCTATGAGGCAGGCCGGTCAAGACGGGATGTCTGATGAAGAGGTAGGTTATCTATACGTTTTAATACTCTTGTGGTTTTAGAAACAAAACATTGTTGTTTTGTTTTGATTGTTGGAACGTATCTGTTTAGGTGGCAGACTTTGTGTCAAGGTATTTACCAGCGTATAAGGCCTATCTTCCAACACTTTATGCGGAAGGGCCAAGCGGCTCAGACCCTGACCGTGTCCTTGCAATAGACATAGATGAAGAAAGGAACCCATACTAGCACAACAACATTACTATAGTGTAAAAGTAATAGTAGATGATCACATATTGTTCTTCCCTATTACATTTGTAATTCTTTTTGTTGATTTTCGGCTTCATTTTTAACACAAATCACAACTCAACTCGCAAAATTACAAACTCACAAGAAAGGTTGAAGATAGAATAGATTATGAGCAAACAAGCAAACCTTTGCTACTAATGTTAGGGGTTTATTCCGAGTCAGAATCTGAATTAGCACTCTGCCTTACGCTTCTTCTGGCTTGTGTTGTAGACTTTGGTTTAAGAGATGACTCTCCCTCGTAATGGATCACTTGTGCTCTAGCTAATCTCTCTTCCAGATCTTCTGTGCTGAAATCATCTTTTCCTCCCAGCTCATTGAACCCAACCTACCAACAATATAGATCATCCTTTAAAATCATACTCGAAACACGATTTGGTATATTCTTGATTAGCAGTAAGTAGTGTACCACATAATCATCCACTTTAGTGTTCTTGATGAGAGCAAGAGTCGGAAGAACAACAATCTTAAGCCTCTCGGCTAAGAATGGACTTTTCTCAGCTTGGATCTTCACAAAACGTGTCTCAATGTGTTGCTTTGCCAATATACTCATATGTTTATCCATCACCTGCACAAGCTTGAATCTTAAGCCAACAGGTGCGTAAATGAATCACCATTGTTTTTCTTCCAAACATCTCTAATTAAAGATCATAAATAGTCCCAAAACCAGAAACAAAAAGGATATTTTTTTCCGAAGAAGCAAAACTGAACTGAGAAATCTACAAAAAATTTCATGGACAATAAGCATCAATTCTGAATATTCTCTGATCAAGATTATACATTGTCCCAAAACAAGAAACAACGAAGCCAGCAAGTGATAACTTTTGGCTTAAACTAGAAAAATATCCTGAAACTAGGCCATTGAAGCTTAAGAGATCTACTGAAACCCTAGAATACTCGAATGTAAGCCTAAAGTCTCTTGCCAAAACATTAAAAGAAACAGAAGAAGTTCAGAGCAATATCAAAATAGGGTTAAAATCCATACTTTACAGGGCCAATTCTCGCGGTAGAAATGGCAGACGACCCGTTCGCTAGCCTTAACGGCAGAGAAGAAGTCTTTCTCGGATGGAATCTCAGTATATTCGCCGTGTCCAAGACTCATCCAACGTTTCTTCTTCTCCGCCATTTTCTTCATTTGCTTCAACCTTCTCTCCCTCAGAACCTCCAGATCGTCCTCGTCAGGCTTTTCCAAGGATGCGATTTCCTCATCCAGCTTATCCTCCATAGCTTTCGCCACAGTCAGAAGTTGCTTTTCCAGAATCTGCAATTAAACAACAAATGCAAATCAAATCTAGCAAAACTTCACAGGAAAATCAACAACCATTATTATCTATTGCGATTCAATGATAAATCCAAAGTGTATAAGCAAAATTGTACCTCTTGAATAGGATTCTCCATAGTCAAGCTCCGGCGAGATCAATTTGGCGGCTCGTTAAAGAGAGATTCAGTTTTTCAAGAGAAACGAAAGAAATCGAATGTTAACGAACGGGAGGAGAAGCTGCAGAAAATATAGATCTAAGGTTCTCTGAAACGACGCCGTGTATAAAATATCTACCACCTCTTATTCAAAATCACTTTTTTTTCTTTCACAACGATTTCGATGAATTTTCATCGTTAACCAATTACAATAGCATACGCATTGTCGTATACGACATACACAAAAGGTTTATTAGAATCATAACAAGTAGAAAAGCACTAAAAGAGTAAAATATTAATAGAATGATTAAAATTTTGGATAAACATGTTTTCAAAACAAAAATTATGATGAATCCTAATTTTCTTGCCAAAAAAGAGAAGATTTTTCTCAAAAGTGATAAATACCAAAAATCCGAGCCTTCTAAACTCAATGATCCATAACAAAGTGATAGTTTATCCACAACTGGTGATCAAAGACTTCTTGAACCTACGATAATATCGTATCGAAGATGGCAAAAGCTTCTAGTAACGAAGTAACTACACAATCTGAAGGTGGCGGCGGAGTGAAAACCTAAAGGGAAACCCACCAAACACAAATCAGATCTAGTTTTTCCTTGATGTAACCAACGATATGCACAACATTTGATGGACGAGTTTCCTGGATAATGACAATTTTTGCACGGGTATCTCAAATAGTCGACCAAAAGAGGAAGCTTTTACATACTCCAAATCTGGGGTTCCTTTCAAAACCTAAACAAGATCTAAGAGGAACTCCGGCTTCGAATAGGAGTTTATTCGGCCACTTGGAGGATAGCTGTCGGTGGCGTACAGTCTTGTAGGGAGTTTTGATGGATGAAAGACAAAATCCTCCTTCACATGATCCTCGAGATCTTTTTCACTTGCATGCGGTTTAGGAGCCATGTTTCTTAATGATTTCCTACAACTAGTCGAAGCAGACATTTTTGTGTTTCAGAGCAAAAAATCAGAGAATAAGATGGAACTAAGAGAAAGAGAGAGATGGAAAAGAACGAAAATGGAGAATTCGATATGAAGGAGGAGAGAAAGTAAAACTGCCATTAAATATGAAAAGATTTGATTTGACAACTGAGATGGTTTGATTTTTATCTTAAAAATTTTAAATGTTGCGGTTCTCGAGATAAGCGGGAATATGGTGAGAAGCTGAGTCGAGGGGAAAATTGGTCTTCCTCACATGGTCATTATGGTATTGACCAGAATATTTGAACATTATGGTATATGGGATAAATAGTTACACATATATGGTAGTGTAGATAAATTTTTCTTATGTTTATAATGTCTTTTACTAATAAACTAGATGATGTCCCGTGTTATGCACATGATAAGTTTGATAACCAAATATTATTGTTTATTTTTTTAAAAAATAGTGTTGATAGTTTAAATTTAAATATACGATATAGTTTAAAGATGAATTCCTTCAAATACCTTTAAAAAAGTTCAAATTTTAAAAAACCTCACACTCTCAAATGTTCCAAAAACACCACAAATATAAAAAATGAATTTTAAGGGTTTAAAATTTATAATTTTAAGTTTGAATTCACTAAATAGAGTTTAAAGTTTAGTTTTGAATGAGGTAGGGTTTGATTTTGGGAGTGCGTGGTATTTTTAGAATAAATCTAATTTTTGTGATATTTTTAAAAATTATCCTAGTTTAAATCTATGTTAAATCTATTAACATAAGGTTTTAATCATTAAAAGTTTAAAATATATTTTATTTTTATCATGTTAAATTTTCTAAAGTTAAGTTTATTATCAAGTTTATAAATTAAATTAAGTTTTTAATTTTTGAAAAATAAAAATACTTATCATATATTTTATGTTATTCCAATTGTGGTCCAAAGATGAATGCAACAAAACGTTCATAACAACATTATTATATTTAAATTTCAAAATATAAAATATATAGTATTTGTTATGTTTGATTTGCTATTAATTTTAACCAATTGAATTAATCAATATAAACTTTTAAAGCAGATGTCTATAAATAAATTTTTTCCTATTATAATTTATCATTTTTCAGTATATTTATATTTTGTTATTAACTCACTATTCATTTTTGTATTTGATGTGCGTTTTTTATAAAGAAAATATGTCTGAATTTAAAAATTTTTAAATCATGACATAGGTAGAAAAATATTTATTTTAATTTAACGTTGTATAGCTATTCGTATTATTTTCAATAAAATATTTAAAATAAAAAGTAGAGAATATAAATAACTATATGTATAATATATGTGGATATTCAAGCTTTCTTATTTTAGATGAATACAATTGAATATATCAATTTAAAAAGACACAAACATTATAATAAACTTAAAAAATAAATTAAAAATCTCAAAAATTGTTGTGCCACCATGTATGACTAAAATGCTTCTCCTTTAATATATTTAAGATTTTCAAAAAGAAACTAATCAATTATAGTATACTGATATCTTACTATATAAACCACAGCGCGTCTCACGTGAATTCGACACGTAGACAAAATTATAATTCATAAAATCATGACATGTGTTATTGTTAATTAGGATTGTGACATGAGTCAACGTAATATTTAAACTAATCGAAACTTTCCTATTATTAGTTTATTGCTTTTCTTATAAAATAACAAAAAATTAATATATATATATATATATGTGTTATTCTAATTGGAAACTATAGAAAAATATTGATTATATAATATATACATAAATTATAAGATTATAATAACGAAAATATACATTGTATAAAAGTATATAGATAATTATTTCTTTGGATATTGATAATCTATTTTAGTTATAGAAACTTATAATTATAATTAGGAAAAATGCCAAATAAATCTCCAACTTATCATTTCAAGCCAAAATAAGCTTGTACTTTTAAGTGAGCCGTTTTAATCCTCAATTTTTCATTTGAATCTATTTAAATACTCAATTTTCGTTGACTAGGTTGTTTTAGACATATGTCTAGTCAACCTTAAACAAAGTTAATTAACTCTGTTAACTTAGTTTTTTTTAAGCAAACGACGTCTCAATTAGAATGATTATCTCTTTTTTTTTTTGTCAAACAATTAGAATGATTATCAAAACCCCAGATTACGAACTCTAACTTGAATCTTCCTCAACTTCTAAGATTCCGGCGATTGGTGCTCTGATTTTTCCGAGCTGTGTACATTTCTCCTAGACTTGTTCTCTAATTCCTCTTTAAAACAAGCATTTTGATACATTACGCAATCGAAGCAGGTATATGTCCTTGCTTGAAAATTGTATTTGATCGAGCAATGCTATCTGTTCGTCGTATATTTCAGTTATATGCTCTTTGTATTGTTGTGATTTACAATGGACGGATCGTAGTCTCGTCATAAGTTCGTGTCTTAGTTTGATTTTAAACATTATGATTTCGAAGATACCTGTTCGTGTCTTAGTTTTTATGTGATTGATAAGAATGTCCTTTTGTCATGATTATTTAGTTTGGACGAGTCGTAGTAAAGACTTATTATCAAAACGTCTTCCACAAGACCCCAAACTCCAATACAAAGAGAAGATGAGATAAGTCAAGTTTGCACTATAACAAACATTAGCTTTTGATAACAAAGTAGAATCAACAAGAGCCAAAATTATAATATGACAAAAACAATAATCCTCACACTTTTAACTGATTAGCTAATTCTCTTCTCGTAATACTGTAGAGAGTTCGGTAGCTAGAGATGAAAGTGTTGGTAACATTGAGGAAGTTCGTGATACTGTCAAGATTGGTGAAGGTGATAAATGTGATGTTGTCGTGAACTAATTTTTTGTTTTTTTATGTGATATCGTTCAACAACAACTTCAGTTTGTGTCTTTATTTTGTCCAAAATTTGAACTTGATTGTGTTTGAAATTCAACTTGAACTTCATTGTGTTTGAAATTCAACATGTGTTTATGTTAAATACTCTGTTCGACAACAATCTATTTGCAACTGAATTAGATTTTAACAATATAAAAGCACGTATGGAATAAACATAGGCATTTTAACAATAATGCAATTACATTTACTGATTTCAACAATATAAATTGTACAGATTATACAGCTAATGCTATATACCTCTTTTTCTTTACTTCGATGTGCCTTGTTGGTAAAGTCAATTGACAATAACGTGTTTAAGGTGCAATTGAAGGATAGCCATTTGTGAATTGGCTTGGTAAAGTCAGTTCTTTGTTTTTTTTTTTTTTTTTTTTTTTT
>OVBE01004247.1:0-24487 GCA_900406425.1 Iberis pinnata | reverse complement strand
TATAAGTTTAAACCGTTTTCTATTTACTGTTTTGATAACCATCAATCTTATTATTCTCAATTTAGCCAAATTCGAGTTTTTAACAGAACGTGTACTATCTGGTCTCTGTGGATTCGATACCCTATACTGTGCTACATTGATCTGTTCTCTGCAACATTAGTTTAAGATTTAAATTCTAAGCCTATCACAGAACCATCTATTTATAGATGTCAAACTAATTCATAAATCTAGTAGAATAAGGATAAATCTAAACAATATATTTAAAGATAAAGGTAAATTTCCAAATCTAAGATATTAAATTATCTTTGTGATATTCTTGATATTCTAGAATCTTCTTTTCTGATTTGGCCGATCTCTACGATCTCCCAATACCCTTCCGCAAGTTCAAATGTGGTAACACGTGTGAGATTGGACAAATCTTTAAGCTCTTTAAAGATGAAAGAAGATCATGTCTTATTATGATGAGAGAAGAACACGTCTTCTAGGATTTTGTTTGAAGATCACGTCTTGAAATTGAAGAACACGTCTTCTTGGTTTTGAAGATCACGTCTTCTTTTTAGGTTTGATGAAGATCACGTCTTCGTTGGTGTTGAAAATCACGTTTTTGTATTAAAAGCGAAGATCACGTCTCCATAGTAAGATAGAAGATCACATCTCCTAAGTATAAGAAGATCACGTCTTCTTAAGAATTGAAGATCACGTCTTCAAAGTTATAAAGAGATCACGTCTCCACAGTAAGATAGAAAATCATGTCTCCAAGGTTAAAAGCGAAGATCATGTCTCCACAGTAAGATAGAAGATCACTTCTCCTAAGTATAAGAAGATCACGTCTTCTTAAGAATTGAAGATCACGTCTTTAAAGTTATAAAGAGATCACATGTCAAAGTTATAAAGAGATCACGTCTCTTTTATTGTACGTAAGAGAACACGTCTTCTTTGTATATTTGTGTAAGGTGTTTGCGATTTTAGGTCTTGCAATAATTAGTAGAAGATCATGTCTTCTAAGAGTAATTATCGAAGACCACGTCTTCAATATTCAAAGGAAGATCATGTCTTCAATGAGAAGTAGAAGATTAAGTCTTCTTCTAAGATTTATTATCGAAGATCACGTCTTCAATATACAAAGGAGAACATGTCTTCTTTGCGTAAGGTTTCGTCTTTCTTGAGAGAGAGAAGATAACGTTTTTTCTCACATAGATCCAACTTCATCATCATCTTCGACTTCTTCAACGTCCATGTTGTTGTTTTTTTCGTGAGTTAACTTCGATCTTTGAGAATCGAAGGCTCTGATACCGTGTAGATTTAATAATCTTAATGACTTAATTTTATTAATGACTATAACCACCTATTTATAGATGTCAAACTAATTCATAAATCTAGTAGAATAAGGATAAATCTAAACAATATATTTAAATATAAGGGAAAATGCTTGCAAGCTACACAAACTTTAGTGTATTACATGCGTACACATCCCAACTTAGAAACTGCTCTACCAACATCACCAACAATTGTTTACACATCACCGCACATCCAAATATTTTAAACTTTATGTTGTAGGCTACATTTCCGTTAAATTATAGACGGAAACCGTTTGACAGGGGCTAAAACGCAATTAGTAAAAGAGTTGGGGCAAACTTGTTAGGTTAAAAAATATTTAAAATTATTAAAGAAATTATAAAAAATCCTAAAAATTATATAAAAAAAATTTATATATAGAAAATTACAAAAAATATCTAAAAATTATAAAAACTTTATAAAAATTATAAAAAATATATATAAAAATTTTATAATAAAATTATAAAATTATGAAAATATATAGAAAATTTTATAAAAATATAAAAAGTTATAAAAATTATAAAATTAATAAATATTATAAAATATTATAAAATTATGGGAAATTATAAAGAAAAAAATTATAAAAAATCACTTTTGAATAGTATGTTTTTATAAAGGAATGAAGTTGTCTAAATATGTAAAGTATGAGAATATCAATATCTTAGACCTAGACTATTGTATATGCATCTTCTTACACTCACTATATGGAACTAAATTTCATATTGTGTATGTTATGATGACTTCAAATGATGTATAGGAAAACCTAAACACATTTTTGCAAGTTTTTATAATTTTGTACATACAATTTTTAAATTCTTATAATTTTTATATTTTATGTAATTTTTCTACGCTCTCTATAATTTTTATATTTTCTGTAATTTTTACTGAAAAAGTAATTATAAAAATTATAGAAAAATTACTAAAATTATTAAAATTTAAATTTTTTAATATAAAACTATAAAAAATTGCAAAAATGTGTTTAGGTTTCCCTATATATCATTTGAAGCCATTATAGCATACACAATATGATATTTAGTTCAATCATAGTGAGTGTAAGAAGACACATATACAATAGTCTAGGTCTATGATATTGATATTCCTATACTTTACATATTTAGACAACTTCATTCCTTTATAGAAAACATACTATTCAAAAGTAATTTTTTATAAATTTTTATTTTTTATAATTTCCCATCATTTTATAGTATTATATAATTTTTTATACTTTTTATAGTTTTCTATATATTCTTATAGTTTTATAAATTTTATAAATTCTTATAATTTTTTAAATTTTTATAAAGTTTCTATATATTTTTATAATTTTTTAGAATATGTATGATTTTTTCTAATTTTTAATAATTTTTGTTATTTTAAATAATTTTTTATATATTTTATAATTTTTCAAAATTTTTAAAATTTTTATAGTTTTTATATATTTTTTGTAATTTTCTATATGTATTCTATAATTTTAGGATTTTTATAATTTTATAATATTTTATAATTTTTAACCTAACAAGTTTGCCCTACATTTTTTACTAATTGCGTTTTAGCTCCTGTCAAACGGTGTCTGTCCACAATTTAACAGAAATGTAGCCTGCAACATAAATTTTAAATGTTTGGATGTGTGGCGATGTGTAAGCAATAGTTGGTGATGTTGGTAGAGCATTTTCTAAGTTGGGATGTGTACGCATATAACACGCTAAAGCATGTGTAGCTGGCAGACATTAGGTAAATTTCCTAATCTAAGATATTAACATATCTTTATGATATTCTTGATTTTTTGGAATCTTCCTTACTTGTTTAGTCGATCTCTACAATCTCCCAATACAAACTAAAAATTTGTATAATTTTGGTTGTAACTCTGATACCAAGAAAATTTGTTGAGAGTAATGAACACAAATGGTGTTCTGGTTATTCAACTAGCTAAGGTAACTGCAAAGCTTTAATATACGACCAACTACTTTACGATAATGCCAATTGTTTTTTATTCTGGAAGAGTTCGAAGTTGAAGCTCTTAATATCTCCTCATGGTGAATGAAACCGAAAACCTAAAACATGACATCATCTTTAACTGGAAAAAAAATGATTTAGCAATTTTGCACTTAGTGGAAATCGAGTTTTGGTCTGGACCAACAGGACAACTCCTCAACCAAGAGAAAGCTAGTAGACCACTGTCTCTTGGTTGCTAATTTTTTGCCCGTAAGTAGAAGGTAACTCGGCGTGAGTTTGATATTAAAGTCAGTGTATTTGAATTTTCCAATAAATATAGAGAGAAGAGATGTCAGATATAATACAACAGAAACTCCATCTTTATTATCTCCTACTCTAACTTACTTCTTGTTAGATAGATGTTCATATACAAAATACGCAGCTGGATATATAGACATAAAGATCACGAGGGCATGGTGACTCTGATGACTGTCGAATTTAAATAGGGGCTATATATGAATTCGAAAACAAACTAATAAAGATTTTTTTAATTGGGTTAATGTCAAAATATAACTGATGAAAAGTAAATAGATTATCAATTTTAACTAAATTAAATATTTTCGTAGTGCAAAAGTAGAAAATCACCTGGTAACAAATATTAATACGTTATACATTTAACAAATAAAATAAAGGAAGCAAACGTGGTAAGCAAGAAGTGGAATTACGTAACTATTTTTATTTGATCTACGAAGAGTAAAGAAAAAAGCGAAAACCAATTTTCTTCGTTGGTTTTGGGGAGTCTTCCTCTCGAACCGAGATTTTCATGTGCACGTGTGTTTGGTCACTACATCGTGTTTAGCAACACTTTCTTCACTATGCTAATATCCACATTAAATAATTTATCTCAAATAACAAATACTTTTTTTCTCTCAGGCACATCTCCCAAGATGAGTCAAATGGTTTTCAAATCTCACTGAGTATACTATCCGAAAGTCAACCACCGCTGGGATTAAAAATATCTAGCGGCGTTTTGCGACGGAGGGGGCCCTGTCCGTACACCGGGAAATTTTAACTGTGTTTTTTCTGGAAGATTCTGAAGATCTCAAAGAGAGGAAGACCAGGATGAGGCTCGAAATCTTCATGGGGGGGGGGCAAAAAGAATATTTTCAAGCATTTATTAGAGGGTTTAAATGAAGTAGAAGCCTTTAACTCTCGCCAGTTCTAAAAGAAAATATATAACTTTCCTCTGTACCTCGTACTAGAGAGATCCTTACAGGTTTGATTGTCTTTCATCTCTAACGGTATTCTCAGCAAGACAAGATCTACCCCACGCTGGTCCCAATCTACAGGAAGAATCTCCTTTCAATAATCTTATTTACAATCTTGAGCCTGTAAGAGTACTAAGGATGAGTAAAAGATTCTCTTACGCAGAGAAAGGTAAAGCAGTGGCAAATAACCAATCCTCACCCCCGAGATCTGGAAGAGTACTAGCAGAGGAGCCTGAGGACACAGACTTACGTCGGTTTAGCCTTACTCTGATCGGGAGGATGACAAACCACAAATACCAAAGAATATGGTCTCTCATACCATTTCTCTCTAGCCTCTGGCAGCTAGATTCAAGACCAGTTGGAGCAGATTTGGGCCAAGGAAAATTCCAATTCCAGTTCGATTCTGAAGGTGACCTGCAGCAAGTTCTGCAAAACCAACCATACCACTTCGCTAAGTGGATGGTCATCTTACAGAGATGGGAATCCTCGATCTCCCCTTCTTTTCCCTCTCTCATTCCATTTTGGATCAAAGTACAAGACCTTCCTGTCCATTTGTGGACAGAGAAAATTCTAAGGAACATAGGGAGTGATGTGGGACAAGTGGAAACCGTAGACATTTCTTTCTCAGCAGCCCGAGTGCGGGTTTTTATCAATGGACTCAAACCCCTCATGTTCACATCTACGCTAGTGTTCTCTAATGGCACCGAGCTACTAGTCAAATTGGTGTATGAAAAACTGGAACGACACTGCGAATTATGCTATAGCCTTTGTCATGATGCAAAAGAATGTCATTTGGCAGCTAAGGAGAAGCCAAGCACTAAAGAACAGGTTAGAGACAGTAGTCAAGGCTACAGACGGAGCTCACCTATGGTTCCCATCTATGATAGAGGCGCAGGGAACCTGGATAAACGAATTGATTATAAAAGGAGAGATAGAGAGCACTGCTACGATGTTTCGGCTTCAAGCCACAAGATTCAAAAACATAACTACTCGAGGAACTCGGGTAGGACTGATTCCCACTTTAGAGATAGATACTCCAGAGAAAGGTATTCCCGAGAGGATATAAGGTCACAAAGTACATATAGACGGGACCAACCTATTTGTCGCACCTGGGTCCCGGTGGGAAATCATACAACCAAAAGGAAAGATGACACATCCCTCTCAATAGGATCCCCTGTATTTCACAAGAATCAGGATGTGGACAAAGGATCGGGAAGCAGACGCACTTATAAGATAAGGTCCCCAGACCGGGAAAAGACACAAAAAAGACCTGCTCTAGAGCGTTTAGGATAGGATGCTCCGGACCAACCAGTTGATGCAGAAACAGTAGAGGAAGCATTAGGGAATCTAAGAGAGGTAATGGTCCAATACGTTAATTGTGCTGACCCGGTTGAAAGTGCGGCACGTAAGATCCGTTTACAACAAGCGGAGGAGAAGGGGCAGTTACTACACAGGGCTGAGGAGATGGCAAAAAACTCTTTATTGAAAAAGTCAAAGGAAAACATCACAATGCCAACAAGATCCTTAGCTATGGAGCTGGAGAACATCCAGGTTACACCAAAACAGAACAGAATCCCAGTTGTAGAAAGATTGGGGCCAATTGGAGAAAATGCCGAGTTAATAAACGTCTCAGCAAATAGTGCGCTCAAAAAGCGACTAGGCAGGCTCCCAGGGAAGAGGCAGATCCAACCAAGCCAGAAGCTCTTTGCGGGATTATCATCTAAACAAAGGAAGATAAGGCAGGTTGCGGCATCACCAAGGAGAAGGGTGACAGGGGATCATACAGAGGGTTCAAAGAAAAAACAAGGCCCAAAGCAACAACAAACAAACAAAGCTGACAAGGAAGGGGGAAAATCAGATGATCGAACCGGAGGAAGGATGGATTTTCAAGATCCATCAGCTCCTCTTCCTTAAAAATTATGGCTTGGAACTGTCAAGGTTTGGGGAATGCCTTGACAGTTCGGCGGTTGAAGGAGATATTCAAGATCCAATCTCCGGACATTATATTCCTCTCGGAGAAAAAGAACGAAGAAGAAGTTGTTCTCCGGAAAGTGAAAGCTTTGAATCTAAAAAAGTATGTAATTGTTCCCCCACATGGACATGGTGGTGGGGGTCTCATTCTCCTCTGGAAGGAAGAAATTAATATCCAAATTTTGTCATCTAATGATAACCTTGTCGACACTTGCATAACTCATGAATCTAAGCTTTTGTATTTATCTTTCATATATGGTAATACTGATTATCGAATAAGAAGAAGGCTTTGGGACAATTTGATAGACAAGGCAAATCTTAGACAGGGTCCTTGGTTTTTAACCGGCGATTTCAACGATATCCTAAACAATGAAGAAAAACGAGGAGGGAGACAAAGAACTGAAGGATCATTTAAAGACTTTAGAGCATTCATGGCGGCGGGGGATCTTTTTGATATATGCTATTCCGGAAACCCCTTGTCGTGGCGGGGTGTGAGACAAAAAAGAATAGTTAGATGCCGTTTGGACCGAGCCATTGCTAATAGTGAATGGTTTGATAAGTACCCGCTATGTCGTTGTGAGTACTTAAAGTTTGAAGGATCCGACCACAAACCAATTATCACCCACCTAGATATCTCAAAGAAGAAGAAAAAGAGCATTTTTCGTTTTGATAGACGCTTAAAAGATAATCCCGAGCTTCAACAAATTATTCAATGCGAATGGGATAAAAATCATCATCTGGACGTGGTAGGAAGAACTGACAGGGTGAGGGGTGCGATAGTCATTTGGTCAAAAGAAAAATATAAAAAGAAAATGGGAAAGATAAGAGAGTGTAAAGCACAGTTAGAGAATGCGCTAATGGCTCCCATTGCGGATCAGATCCTCATCGACTCCGTCATAAACGACCTTAACCGGGCATATGAAGCTGAAGAAGCGTTTTGGAGACAAAGGAGTCGGCTACAATGGCTAGCACTAGGTGATCGGAACTCGGGTTTCTTCCATGCAATCTCAAAAGGTAGAAGGGCTGTTAATAATATCACAGTCATGGAGGATTCACAAGGTGTAGCTGTGTTTGAAGAAACACAAATAGTGGGATTAATCTCTAATTATTTCAAAGACATCTTTACAACTCAAGGCACAGGGGCGATAGATATTTTCGAAAGAGCAACTCTAAACAAAATTCCGGATGAGGTAAACATTCAACTAATCCGAGAACCATCGCCGAAGGAAATAAAAGAAGCTTGCTTTTCTATTCATGCGGATAAAGCACCGGGGCCGGACGGTTTCTCCGCGAGCTTTTACCATGCAAATTGGCAAACGGTGGGACAGAAAATAGTCGAGGAAATAAAAGAATTTTTCCGGACAGGATGGTTACCGGATAAAATTAACGAGACCCATATTAGGCTTATCCCGAAGATTCAAGTTCCAAGGAAGGTTTCGGACTATAGACCAATTGCACTTTGCAACGTCTATTACAAAATAATCTCAAAAATTCTCACAATGAGATTACAACCGTTCTTGGCAATGGTGGTTTCGGAAAATCAATCCGCGTTCGTACCCGGAAGATCAATAACGGATAACGTCCTCATAACACATGAGATGCTTCATTCCCTAAGTGTGTCAACCGCAAAGAAGCGTTGTGCTATGGCGATAAAAACATATATGGCCAAGGCTTACGATAGGCTAGAATGGACATTTATCGAAAGGGTTTTAACAAGACTCGGATTCCAATCCAGGTGGGTGAGATGGGTCATGACGTGCATCACGACAGTCACTTACTCTTTCCTTTTTAACGGAACGGCCCAAGGTTATGTTAAACCGGAGAGAGGACTAAGGCAAGGGGATCCTTTATCCCCATATCTCTTTATTCTGTGCAGTGAAGTCCTCTCGGGACTATGCCGACACGCAGAGACATCGGGGAAACTAAAAGGGTTGCATCGGGTAGTCCGAGAGTTAACCACTTATTGTTTGCGGACGACACGATGTTCTTTTGTAGCACGTCCCCCAAATGCGTTACAGCCTTGAAGGAGATTCTGACCATGTATGAAAAGGCTTCCGGCCAGTTCATCAATGTTCAGAAATCTTCTAAAACCTTCTCAAAGAAAGCGAACGAAGCAGTTAAAGAAAGAGTCAAGAGAGTTTTGAATATCACAAGAGAAGGAGGTATGGGGAAATACCTTGGTTTACCCGAACTATTTGGCCGAAAGAAAAGGGACTTATTTGCATCCATCTTAGACAGAATACACCAACGGATTGTAAGTTGGTCATCGCATTTTCTATCCATGGCGGGGCGCCTCACAATGCTCAAAAGTGTTTTATCCACTATTCCGACATTCGCAATGTCATGCTTCCAATTACCAATATCTCTTTGCAAGAAGATTCAATCCGCCTTGACGAGGTTTTGGTGGGACGGAACCAACAAACGAAGAAAATATCATGGATTGCTTGGACAACATTAACAAGGAACAAACAAGTGGGAGGACTTGGTTTTCGAGATGTAATAGCTTTTAATAATGCACTTCTCGGTAAACTAGCATGGAGGTTGTTTGAACACCCAAAATGTCTTCTTAGCCGAGTGCTCGAAGGGAAATATTTCCCAAGCAAAAACTTCTATGATTGTGAGCCAAAATCTGTAATGTCCCATGGATGGAGGGGAGTTCTAGTAGGTAGGGATCTACTAAGAATACATTTAGGGTGGGCAGTAGGAAATGGGAAATCCATTCCAATATGGCACGAAGCTTGGCTGTCCGTCTCGGACAGTATACGAATCCTAGGCCCAATAAAAGAAAACCAGGAAGGATTGAGAGTTGATGCACTCCTAAAAAGCGATGGGACTTGGAACAGAGACAAAGTGAGTGACCTATTACCCGGTCTAGAGGACGCCATAAACCTTCTCCAACCAAGCAGATTAGGGGCTGATGACAAGCGAATTTGGAAAAAGAATCCTTCAGGGATTTATAGCGCCAAATCAGGATATTTCGCGGGATTGGAAGAACAAAATGGAACTATGCATAATAGAGATGTGCAGCCTAGATGTTGGGTGGAAGATATATGGAAACAACACATCCCAGAGAAGATTAAAATTCTACTTTGGAGAATTTACCACAAAGCATTACCAACCACTGATAATCTTCAGAAACGTGGAATTGCTGGAACAAATCCTTGTTTGGTGTGCGGTTTTATTGAATCTATTGATCATATTTTCTGCAATTGTCCTTTTGCTAAGCAGGTGTGGCTAGAAGCGCCTTTCTCAACAGCTGTTAGAATTCATAATTCAAGCGATTTCGCAGTGACTTGGAGAGAAATCGGGAAAAACAGTTGTCTGCCACCAACAGGGCTCAGCTCCAATGTCCTAGCTGCTTGGCTGGTGTGGAACATTTGGATTGCAAGAAATCTTCGTATCTTCCAGAAGAAGATCATTACAACAGAGGAGGTGGTTACAAAAGCAATATTAGACGCTAAGGAATGGATTCAAGCCCAAATTCCCCAATGCTCCATTAACCAAGTGCCCTCAAGACAGGTCATGAGGTTAGAGACAGTGTGTCAGGTTGATGCTGCGTGGAAACCGGGCGACACTAAAGTGGGAATGGCCTGGATTTTCTTGAGGAGAGGAAAACAAGAGTCGACACACTCTAACCGAAGCAATTGTATCAAATCAGCACTGATGGCTGAAGGATGTGCACTGAGAGAAGCAGTCGCGATGGCAATAACGAAAGGAGTCAGCCGAGTTACCTTTGAATCAGATTCTCTACAGCTAGTTAACGCTGTTAACGGAACCTCTTTTTATTCCGAGCTATACGGAATAGTGTCGGATATTTTAGTAATGAAACCTCACTTTGAGGCTGTGTCTTTTGTGGCAATACTCAGAGTTAGTAACGGGATTGCTGATCATTTAGCAAAGGTAGCTCTTCAAGAGCTTGTACCGAACTAGTATTTTTGAATGNAAATTTGGGGAAAAAAAAAAAAAAAAAAAACAATACTTAGTATTTGTTATAACCACAAAACGATTTCTGCTAAGGATTCTTCTTATAATATTAAACGTTATTGTAAAATATAATATTGTTGGATTTTTATGGCCTTGTGAATGTGTAGCGTATAGTTTGTAACCTTAGACACGAGAAGAAAATGTGTCCTTAATCGACAGAAACTAAACTGAACCCATATGACCTGAACCATAATCAAATTCAAAGCCGAACGAAGTTCATAATACCCCAATGAGATTGAAAGCATATAGACTCTCGTGTGGAATACAAAGTTGACATTGAAATTTTAAAATTCGCAATTTAAACAAAAAAATTATTAGAGGTGCATATTTTGTTCAAAAATGAGTTGTTCTCTTAACTAAAATTTTAAAATTAAAAAATTTACAAACTCGTGTTTGCTCTTATTGGATTTAAAATCAACTATGATGGAACCACTAGTGAATCTAAAGAAGGACCTATGGGTGCATGTGCATCAGGTAATTTTTTTTATTCAACTTACTTATATTAAATCATAGAAAAAAGAATCCATTAAATGGTAGAAAGCATCCCACTCGGGAAATACAAACCCAAAATGGGTACATGACCTCACATTGAGGTAAGTTTCATATAAACTAAAACTAAACTTATACTAATTACTCCCAAAGGAGAACTTAAACTAGGTTTTACACTAAACCTAGAGATGAAACCCCTACTCTCATTTTTTCGAAATACAACCGATGCAGGATATTTACGCATGAGACTATCCTTGATAGAGTTTTTCCCTAGATCTAATACAAATAAGTTGACCATTATTGGACCATATTTACAAACAGAAAACATAAGCCCAAAAAGATAAACAAAAAAATCCATTCCATGAAGAAGTCCAGAGCCCAATATCCCCAAGGAGAAACTTCCGAAACTGGAATGGGCTTGGGCCAGCGAGCTTCTGAGACTAGGCCTGCCGGAGGAGTAGCAGAAAGAATCGCCGGAGAGGACCACCAGCTGAACCGTTCCACCGAGAACTCCATGGTTGACCGAATCTTCAGAAACACGTGACCATGACACAGAAAGAAGAAGCCTCGCGCATGCTGTCCAGACAGACGACAAGACGAAAGCACCAATCTTTAAACCAGTCACACCAAACGTAAAATCGAACCCCAAATACCAACCGGCAACAAGAGACACTAGTGCTTCAATCAACTGCATACTATGGCTAAGAATCCTGAATCGACAATCTTCACCTGCAAAAGAGTCAATTCTACACAGAGTGACCCGATCTAGGGCAAAATTCATCATGCAAATCGCTGATATGGAGCACTTGGTTCCTGGAAAATTCTGTTCCTGGAAAAGCCAGAACCATCCATAAGGAATGGTTGGGATCAGAAAGTAGAGAATGGATCGGTCATCATAAGAGATATGCAAAACAAGGAGACCATGATGGTAAAGAGAGAAGCAAAAGAGATTCAATTGAGTCGGTGGAAACAAAAAGAGATGGGGTAAAAGCCCAAAAAGAAAGGAAAGCATCAAGTAATTTCTTATGTTTTCAAAAATTTATGATCTGGCACTCAAACAAAAAATTTATCTTTGTTGCACTTGAAATTTAAGTCTATAAATCTTGTGCACCCACTAATATTTGGCTTTAGATTCGCTCCTGCGTTGAACATGAAGATGAGCTGGACAAACAAGAGACTACGGTCCACATTAAGTTTTGGAAGCCGTGTCTAAACAATGAGAAATCACAAAGATTTTACAAAGCTTGAGCTTTCTTCTAAAAATATGGAATCATGTAGATTTTACAAAGCTTGAGTTTTCTTCCGAAAAAGATGGAATCATGTAGTAGCCGTTTCTAAACTATAAGAAACACAAAGATTTGACATAGCTTGATTTTACATTGCCATTAACATAACGGACCTGGGGATCCTAGAAATTTCTAGAAAGCATGTCAACTAATGACTCTACTATCATTTCACAGTTTGATTCAAAGGTTTTGAATAGACTTAGGAAACTGGTCAATGACTATTTCGGTGTTATGTATTTTAGTTTGCGTATATTCTTGTAAAACAATTATTTAAGCGATTTCTAGCAAGGTGAACAAGATTTTAAAAAGATTCTCCTGATAGTCCATCCCATAATGTTGACTTTTTTTACTTTTTCTTTTTTTTCATCTAATCAATATATTTAAAAGGTAATCACATGAAAGTACAAAAGACAACAACTTAGTCCTATAAATTTAAGAAAAACAAAATTGGCAAGACTCGAATTTCCAAAGACAAAAGCCCAAACGAGAAAAGCTACATTACACACACAAAAGATCCTAACAACCGCAAAACTGATTAATATAACAAACCCAACTAAACAAAAGCAAGCACATGTGGAAAAGAAGAGATGACTTAAACATAGAAGAACTTTTGAAGCTCTGAACGATCAGGCCAGGAGAAAGAGACACAACGTTGCTGGGAAATCCTCCTATAATGAATCATAAACTACCTCAAAGTGTAAAAAACGAGGTGACTCTGTCGAAAACAGGTCCAACCACAACAGCAGAACCTAAAAAACTCTGGAACTGGCGATGATGATAGAACCGAAGAAGCAAGGAGCGACATGACCTCAACAACAAAAAATTTACTGAAGAATAATAGCAAATGACCGAAACCGAAGAAGCAAACTATGACCGAACAGGAGCAAAGACTACAACCGAAGGATAGCCAACCCATAAACCAACACCACGACCAAACCACCACAAGATGAAAGAAATATTAACTAGCCAATTACACAGATTGAAGAAGTTTAGTAAGACTAGAAGTTGACTAAAACACAAACGCCAAACACCTTCACCTTAAACTACTAAAGAAGAGATATAACCAAACGCTAACACCATACAACCAAGCTCACTAACCAATTTTCCTGAACTAGAAGCATATGAAGATGAAGGTTAACTTGATCGAGAAGACGCGCATATCTAGCTAAGCCAAGAGGAGGCGCCTCAAGCAGAATCTCTGCCAGAACGGAGCCACCACCTACAAAGAAGAGAGTCACACCGTAGGCTGAAAGTTCGGTGACCCACCTCCATCGGTGACGGTAGCCACCACCGCCGAAGAATCCAAAAAAGTAAATGCGTCTTGGTCATTAATAGAGTCTTAAAGTCTAATATCTACAAGACATCAAGAGAAAGCAAAATCAAAGCTCAAGGGACCGGCACTGGCGCTAGTGGAACCGTTCCATGCTAGTCCTCTCGGCATATCTGAGAAAAAGCGGCAAAAACTAGATTAGAAAAGAGAGAAATCGCAATCGATTTATTTTTATTTTTTTTTGCATCTCCTAGTCGACGTTACTTATTTCATAATTTACATTTCATACTATTTTGTTATCATGTATCCCTTTTTCCACGTATAATAAACTCTTACCAATACTATCATTATTTTTCAATGTCTTAAAAGATTTTGGTCAAGCTGAAAACTAACTTGAGAAATTATATTGACTCTTGTGTCATGCAAAGAAATTATATTCACTCTTATATCAGGCATTCAATTCTCCCTTGAAACAACATCATGCATTTGAGACGATACTAGAACTTAATTACTTAATAGTAATACAAACTTAAATGACTAGGATCATCCAACATCTTATAAATATATATTATTTTTGTTGTGGTAAACTTACAGTCATTTATTAATTAAATTATGAAAATGGTTATTTTGTAATAAAATAAAAGATTAGAAGTATAAATGTTTTAAAAGATTATTTCTGGGTAATATTAAAAGCTTATGATTTGATGGAAACACACTAATTTGTCTTATGCATACCATGATGTGATGTTAGAGCCTAAGCTGAATTATGAGGCGTTAGGAAATAGTTCATCTTGATGTGATATCCTGTCAAGTTGTAATGGCAGCGGAGTTGGTGCATAGTTTGACATTGTTGTAGTAAATAGTAAATCAACGACATACCATATTTTGTGTGTTATTCTGAAATCCTAGAAGGTAGCTTAATAGTCTTATGTCTTATGTTCTTCCTTATGAAATTATTACTGAAAATTGTACGTAGTGTTAAGATAAAAGGTTGAGTCATTTTTTGTTACTATCGTGCCATCCACATAAGGTATAATGTTGATGAAATTTGTGCCTCTTAGGTAAACAAACAGAAAAGCATATGTTTTTCCATATTCGAAACCGAAGTAAAAAAACTTATCAAACCAGACTCTTAAGGCTTATTTAAAGCCATAAAATGAATCTACAAAGCCTAGAGGTTAGATCATGCATAAATACATTTTTGACTTAAGTTGTTTAATGTTCTACGTTTTCGTTGTTTCAAGATAGAGTTCCATGAAAATATACCAATTTTGACAATATGGACCATACATTTCCAAAAAGGTCACTCCTCCCCAACCAAATCATTTTGCTACAAGTATGCCTCGTAGTTTGTCTAATAGTGATCCCTCTACTCACAACTTGAACCTATATACCCATTTAGAGCCTAGTAAATTGATACATGTAACATGTAGGAGGTGGTACCAAAGATCACATATGTGACTCATTATCATTAGGTTTTGTTTCTCTCATTATTGTGTTAATTCCATCCAAGATCTTGTAGTGTTTTTTTTCCTTCTAATTATCTTTGGTAGTTGTAGTAAGGATCTGATACTAAGAGCATCTCCATTAGGAGTTTCTCACTTAGAGGTTCTCAAGATACATATTTGTGTAAGTATATAAAAATATTACTCCCTCCGTTTCAATATGTAAGTAGTTTTGCTTAAAAGCGCGGGTATTAAGAAATTTTAACCTTTCTTAAAAGAGTAATAAGAAGTTAGAGAGATTATTATTTTTTTGGTGGGGAAACGCGAAAAGTTAGAGAGAGATTATTGCATATTATTTTTCCTTTAAATTTTTAGTAGAATATTATTTATTTAAATTATTTTATTGTTTTGGGATTTGAGAACACCTTATATTATGAAACAAATCATTTTGGCTAAAACTACTTATATTTTGAAACAGATGGAGTATTATTTAATTATGGGTATCTCAAAAAAGTGAGAAACCCACTCAAAAGTATCTTATTTGAGATACTTTTGAGTGGGTTTCTCACTTTTTTGAGATACCCATACATACTTACACATATATGTATATTGAGAACTTCAATATGAGAAACTCCCAATGGAGATGCTCTAACTAGTGCATAATGAGAGTTAGGCTTGTAAGTACATGATGTGGCTATGATTCTCATTGAATAATCATTTACCACTAGTGGTAATTGAGGGAGGTATTCTTCTTTAGCGAAAGAAGATCCACTGGTTGTTGTAGGTATAGAATTTTTGATGAAGACAATAATTCATAAGTTGTTATTTATGATGGTAGTGTAACGACTATATAAGATGTGACAAGAGTAGGTGTTAGTTCTTGTTCTTGAGTTGGTGCACTCTATGCAGAAGATCTTGTCTTGGTGATTATTTCTTTGGTTTGTGAAGTAGTAGACTATGTTAGCACTGCACGAGGCAAGAAAATCATGAAGTTCAAACCAATATAAGTGATGTATTTGTAGCATACGGAATTTTTTTTGGTACAAAGTGTTGATCATTTGTAGAATAATGATTTTTTTTTTTTTGTTGACTAGTGGAATATCGTGTGATGCAACAAAAAAGTCGGCATATTGGAAACAATGGTGGATCCAGAAAATTTATTTAATGGGGTCAAAACAAAATAGTTAAAAATTTTCAAAAGCCGAGAAATTTTTCATTACAAAACAACATCAAGAAGTCATTATAAAACAAGATATAACAAATTTATGTATAAAAATATATCTTAAAGACGTATTTTATGCTGATTTAATTTTTACAAACTTACATTTACGTTTATTTTTTGGCTTAGTTTTTTTGCTATTAGTATTTGGATATTTGTTTTTCCACTAATATTTAGGTTTTATAAGTTTTAACTAACTAGGCTCGCAAAACCAACAAACACATTGGTGCAATATAATCAGAACTAAATAAGATTGAGTTCAAACCTATGACTACATTGGGTTCAATTTACAATTGTGTAATAGGTATTTAAAATTTTTATAATAGTTTAAGAAAAAAAAATCTTATAGGGTTCATTTGCACTCATGGTGCTCAAGGTGTATCCGCCTCTTAGTGCAAATATGTACTGATGGTTTTGCTTAATTAATTTTGATATCTAAGTTATATTTTTAGCTTAGAGCATCTCCGATAGTTGTCTTCATTTTTCAAAATGAAACAAAAATTAAAGTAATGATTTTCCCAATGGGTAGCTTAATTTTTCACTCTAAAAAGAATATTTTAAAATATATTTCAATTATTTTTTACAATTAATTCTTATTAACACTTTCTAATTTTTCAAGTTTACTAAATTTACCAAAATAATTTATTTTAACTAGTTCAATAAAATCAATATTAAATATAAATAAACCATAATAATATAAATAGTTTTACAATACACTACATTTTAAGTACTTTATTTTTATTTTTATAATAATTATAAGTCAATGTTTGGTTCAGTTTTGTATGTTTATTAGTTATAATAGTCATATAATTTTAACTTTATATTTAATATATCATTATATGTTATATAAAATATATGTTCTTATTATATTTTAATATATAAATCAAATTGTTAAAAAACACATATGTTAATAATATTATAGTATATAATTTGGTTAAACATAAATTATAAATAAGTTAAAGAATAAGGACCAATTTACAATTAAAATAATTCATCTTAAAAAAAATGAAGCAATGGATGTTGCTTTAAATTTAAAGCACCACTACTCACTACTGCATTTTGAAGCAATAGATGAAGCACCATTAGAGAAGATTTTGCTTCAAAATAAATAAAAAAATAAAAAATAAAGCACCATTGGGGATGTCTTAGTTATGCACTCAAGAAAGGGAGATAGATGTGATTCATGATTGATATCTAGATCACGACTCTATTCAAACGATGATGTTCATGGGAGAGTTATATGATGTTATCAAACAAATATTAATTGATGGAGGATTTTTTTCTATTCCAAGGAAGAACTAGAAGATTGGTTGAATTTACAACTAAGCTAAAATGGTGAAGATTGAAGATGTCAAGTCTTACCTGGTTTAGTTGCTGGTTGAAACGTCAATCAGAAAGTTACTCAGGAACTGTATCACGGAGTTACGACTGTTATAAAGATTAAAGATGATGTGGAGAAGTGGTGATTTAGCTAGAAGAGATTAAAGATACAATCTTTCTAGAGTTGTAAACATAATTAGAAGATGCGTCAAACATGTTTTGGAGGCTAAGTTGTCAAGTTGAATTTTTGAGCTGGATTGAACAAACCAATTAGGGTGATATCGCTCGAAAAGGAGATTTTTCTTTATTGCTTGGCTTGGGGGATAAGTTTAGGAATATAGAAAATTGCCTAAGCTTATACCTTAACAAGAAAAAGACTATAAAGGAATATTGTGAATGAGATGTAACACTCTTAATTTCATTTATAGAGAGATTTTCAAGGATTTTAAGAGGTGAATGTTTGTTGGTCGTCTGATTAGTCGGTGATTCTAATGACAAGATATTATAGTTTATTGTGTCGTTGATTCAGATCATAGAGTTGGTTGCGATACGAAATTTTGTGAGATTGGTTCAAGATAAATTTGTGAAAGCTCTAATCAAGTAAAACTTATATAATTAACTTGTAAAGATTTCGTGTAAGTAAAGTTTTTGGATTTGGTGTTTCTAGTTGAAAAATTGTGTTGTACTTTGTATGTTCTCTACAGTTTTAAATAACCATTACTAAAAAACTTTAAGAAAGTTGTTTTTCATCAAATGAACTTGAGATGCTTTTATATAACCACTTTAACATCAAGTTTTGGAGCATATGATGGTACATTTAGATGTGGAATATGCCTTTAACACAATCTCAGCAAACCCAATTAGTAACAAATAATTAGTTTATCAAAACTGGACTTATTAGGAATAAGGCTTGGGCGTTCGGATATTCAAACATGATCAGGTTCGAATTTTCAGATTTTTGACTCTAGAATCCATTCGGATATTTTAAGACTTCAGATTGGATTCAGTTTGATTATCCTCGGGTTCGGTTCGATTCAGTTCGAGATCAAATTTTTGGGTATTTTGGATTTTTAGTTCGGTTTCAGATATTTGGATTGAAAATGAATATAAATATCTAAAATGATCATTGATAGCAATCTATACTTCATCAAGAATATATAAATCATTCAAAATATTTCATATATATATAGTTTTAATTTTTAAATAATCATCTCATGATGTTTTGGCCTATAGATTTGTTCAACAATAACCACAAGTCTCTAAAAAATGTAACATTATCCAACTCCACGGTCAGATATTGCAATATAAGTAATCAAATTAAACAGTATCACACTCGCCACTTTTGATTCACGATTCAAAATTCACAACACAACCAACCACATCTCACAAGGCTTATAACCAAAAATTATAAAGCATTAGCTATCAAGTATAAATTGCATATTCGAAATCGAACAAAGAAATTCAACATACTACAAAAGCTAGATTACTCACTTCTCTACCATCATTGAAGAAACAAACTTTAGAAACGAAGCTGGACATAAAAAATAATGAAGAAAAAGAAAAACATACGAGAATTAGTCATGGAGATATAAGAACTTTTATTTGGGTTAGCCATGGAGATATCAGGACATGAGGATCATTTTTGTAAACACCATTAGGGTTATTGAGTTCGGTTATTTCGGATATCCGAAATCCGTATGGATATATTCGATCGGGTTTGGTTATCCGAACCAAATAATAACACTATCCATTCAGATATTTTACTCCATTCGAACCCGATCCGAACCCGATTTTCGGATGGATTTCGGGTTCGGATTCGGGTTTCAAGTATTATCCACCCCTAGCACTTATAATTTTTTCATCTCTAAAGAATTGAATTTTCGGAACATAGAATGTTTCTCTTAGAACTTGAGCTTGACTCTTTCCGAAGAATACTACTATTAAACCTGATTCTTTGAAGATCATTGTTCAAGACCCAAAACTTTTCAAGTATTGACTTTCTAAGTCACACACTCTCTTGGTAAGCTAATTTCAATGCTTCTTGGTAGATGAACGTTTGGACACCTAGACATAATTTTCACAAAACTTCAACTTGTATTAGTATCAAATGTTTGCATTCTAGTTGTTCTTGCATTTCCATCACGGACCGTGATATTTAAAAGTTAAAGGCTGTGAATATTTTTCACGTAATCAGTATTTGTGTCGCGTAGGGACTTTTGTTGGTAAAACCAAGAAACCAAGCTACAAAAAGTGAGTAGGGGCTTTAACGTAACTCAACAAAAGGATAATAATCCTAATTTGTTTTTTCTTTTTAAAAATATGTCATTTTCGAGAAACTTAAATGCTTACAAATTGGAATGACAGAAACAAAAAAAAGAAATAAAAATAAACATTTGTTCTCTTCCACTGTCTTGTCTGAAGAGAAGAAAGAGAGACGGCGTTAAAAGTATTATCTTTTACGATCAACACAATCTTCCGGTTATAATACTAAACGGAAGATCTTTTAATGGAAGACTTTAGAGCTTTTCCGTTCGCCGGAAACTTAGACCCTCGTGCTCAAGAGTTCATACCACTAAACCCTACCTCCCATTTTTACATTCCGTACACTCCTCCGTCGTCTTCCTACGGATTTTCGCCGACGTTTCTCAATCTCCCACCACATCCGATGATGTTCTCTCCACCACCACCACCACCACCACCGTCGAGTTCGCCTACGCGTTCTCTAACTTTGATATCCGTACCATTTGACGTCACCGAGTCGACAGTGAGACGTGACTTGGAGATATTCGGCGACGTGCGTGGCGTGGAAATGGAGAGAATCTTAGAAGGAATCGTGACCGTTCATTTCTACGATCTCCGTGACGCCAAAAGAGCGGCTCGAGAGATTTGCGGTAGACACATGCAACAACAAGCCAGGCTCGGTGTAAGCGTGTTGAGTTTACCGTCGTCATCGGCGCGTGGATTTGTTTCCGGTAGACCCGTGTGGGCCCAATTTGTAGTTCCGGTTACAAACGCTGTTCCCGGCGGTTGTAACCAAGGAACGTTAGTGATATTTAACTTAGACCCTCAAGTCTCTTCCATTACTCTCAGACAAATTTTCCAAATTTACGGTATGTGTTTTTTTTTTTTGGTTAATTAATTAGTTTGTTTCCTCGATTTGTGGATATGTTAGGGATTAAAAGATATAAACAAAGACTACCAACGGTTGTTTGTGTTGTAATATATATGTTTCAGGTCCGATCAAAGAGTTGAGAGATACACCGTACAAAAAACATCAAAGATTCGTTGAGTTTTACGATATAAGAGACGCAGCTAAAGCATTTGATCGAATGAATGGTGAAGAGATCTGTGGGAAGCAAGTTGTGATCGAATTTAGCCGACCAGGTGGACTTAAGAACAAGTTCAGGTCATTTAGACAACCATTACCTTCGAATGTTGTCCGTGTTGAAGCTTCTATGCGTTCTATGTGTATTATCGATGATAAATCCCAAGCAATCGAATCCAAACATGCGGATATTAAGAATAGGAGCAAGACGAACTTGGCTAGATGGGGGAAGAAAAGACAGATGAAGAACATGGAACTAAGTCACTTTCTTATCAGTGAAGAAACAATGAAAGATCCACGTACCACTTTAATGATCAAAAACATACCAAATAAGTACAGGTTCGGCTTCTATATTTTTATTTTCAATTGTTCTAAATCTTTTAATTAAAGTTCAAAGGTTTTTCAATCTCTAGGATAGTTAAAGATTTTCGTCTTTTTAATCATCCATTAAAATATTCACATGGATTCTTGTGATTAGATGCTATTTGTTTATAAGTATATTATTCAAAGGTTTATATTCTGGATAAAATTCTCCAATGTTATATTCTATTTAGCTTTTAATTATCTTCTTGTTTGATTATACATTAATTGACTAACATTTTTTATTTATTTATATATTTCATATTCGTGTACGGTTTTTGTTTAATGAGATTCGATGTGGAACTTTTTCAAAGGTTTAATGTCATTGTTTTATAGTCAAAAGCTGCTATTGAATATGCTGGATAATCACTGCATCCACATTAACGAATCCATCACTGAGCTGCACGATGAACATGAGCCTCATCATCAACCATTTTCTTCTTATGATTTTGTGTATCTCCCGATGGATTTCAAGTAATCAATACATCCAAATCCATCGACTGTTTATAATATTCTGATAAATATAATTTATAACAGCTAAAACTTTAATACTGATCTTTGTTGTGACGTTATCAGCAACAAGTGTAATGTTGGTTATGGATTTGTGAACATGACATCTCCTGAAGCGGCTTGGAGACTTTATAAGGCGTTTCATCTTCAAAGTTGGGAGGTCTTTAATTCACGTAAGAT
This sequence comes from Iberis pinnata, assembly GCA_900406425.1. Lineage (NCBI taxonomy): Eukaryota > Viridiplantae > Streptophyta > Magnoliopsida > Brassicales > Brassicaceae > Iberis > Iberis pinnata. The sequence goes on along the minus strand of OVBE01004247.1, from coordinate 2,596 downwards.
TTGCCAAGTCACATATGCCAGGGTTCAGGTATATCTATATTCATTATACACACATTAGTGTTTCGAAATTGCAAATTACCTTGCAAGTTGCAAGATATCCACATATACTATAACTTAAGCCAATGTTTTAAAACTTAACCGGAGACCGAAATGGGTCAATGCGGTGGTTCGATCGGGTTTGATAATTTTGTTGAATTATTATATGTATATAAAGTTAGTATTATACTCATATTACTTTTGAAAAATTAACTTCATATTCATACACTTTTAATAAATAATTTTTTTACTAATAAAAAAATGTGTGTCCAGATTTTAAATATAAAATTAGTAAGAAGTACAAAAAAACATAGTAAACTAAGTTATATATATATATATATATATATATATATATATATTGTCTAATGTGAATATGACACTTAACTATTTTGTTGAATAGTTTAATAAGCTATTAAAAACATTAAATTATATTATATACATTATAAAGTTGTTCGAAAAACATTAAAATTTGGAATTAATGAAAAAATATATATAATAAACTCGGTTTAAATTTGTTCAATTAGATCTTCGGTTCCTAGTTTTTATCAATTTAACCTGAGTTTTTAACTGGTTAGATTAGATTTGAGTTTTATTATCAATATGGCCGGTGGTTGGAGGTTGAACTCGGCCAGACCGTTAGTCTGGTTCGGTTTTTCTAACAATGATTTAAGCTACAAGTTAAACCAAAGGTCTTCAACTTTATGATAAATTTGGTAAAAAATGTAATTATATTGTGTTACTTTAATAATTAATAAAAGGGGTTGGAGAATCTAAAGGAACACTTCAAGAGCTCAAAGTTTCCGTGTGAGGCTGAGCTTTACCTCCCGGTAGTCTTCTCGCCTCCACGAGATGGGAGGCAGTTAACGGAGCCCGTCTCTATCAACATCAACGGAGTCAATCAGAACCATCTTGAGGAAATGGACGGTCAAGATCAGTTTCTGAGCAGTGACCATGATAACAGTCAAGAAGATGGGTTTCCCGGCAGTAGCTTAGACGCTTCACAGAGGATTACCACTGTGGAAGGAGAAACATCTTGCTAGGTGTTTTCTATATTGTATAACGTATGTAGAGACATGTTACCTATATTTCGATACTCCTTTTTTTTTTTGTTTCTCTCAATCTAAACTTTCTCTTTTCAGGTTATTTAACATGAATCAATTTCTCATGCAAAGAACTAGAATAGGTAATAAAGAAATAACCAATTTTAATTTGGAATTATGCTCTCTTTTTTTTTCTTGTTCTTTTGGATATTACGATAAGAAAAGGACTGAAGACTAGAAATGGTTTGACCTAGGCTTAGAGTTATATTATAGTTTAGCTGTCTTCTTCAGTGACCTGTGAAAGGGACAATAGAGAACTCTGTGCTAGTGAATAGTGATAATCACATTCTGTATCTTATCCCTCTAATTCATGGGGTGTTGACACGTGGATTAACAGCCACCTCACATATTGTGTGTAAACAGAGTTGATAGCGATCGTTGACTACTATTATTTTTGTTACACCTCTTTTGTATGAAATTTCAAAACTTAATGGGAGGAGGGAGTATATGCAATTCCACATAGAGAAATCTTGAGAATATGTCGATAATTACCAAGAATACAATCTGTAAATCTTTTGAAACAAACCTCAAAAATCTAAAGAACAAGTAAAACAAACAATCAACACCAACACCATAATTGTTCACTCAGTTCAGGAGCATAAGTTTTTCTACGTCCGAGCCGAGGATTATCTCTGGAATCCACTAATAAGAAGTAAACCAAGTCGTCGATTACAACCAGATTGTTTACCGAAAAACTCTCTCAACAGAGTAATCTAATCTTAATCTAACAACTTAACAACCATCGTAAATTGAGCTTCTAATCACCTAAGAATTTATCCAATTTTCGATTACCCTCAAGAAACTACCTGATCTCTCCTTATATAAGCTCGAGATCAATCTCCAACTCAAAACTTCCATAACGGTCCTCTGCAACTGATAAACAGAGAATTTGCTAATCTATGTCTAGCAAATACTTAAGTTTAATTATGTCATTAAAGTACTTAAGATATCATTCAATTCAGGTAAAGTTCAACTCATTAATCCTATGTGAATCATGCTTAGTCTATGCCATTAAGATTGTTGGTTTAACATTCAAACATGCACAATTTAAAAAGTCAAATAAAAGTCAATAGTTCAAAAGTCAACAATAATTAGAAAAAGTCAACAGAAATTTAAACTTGATCATTCAAAGATAAAAGACTAAGTGAATGGTTTAAGTAATTGATTTTGGTTATCAAATGAATTCATGTAGTGTCTATTCTATCTATTAAGCTAACCTTTGGTCTAAATTCCAAAACCTAGACTAATCCACTTTCATGGCACTAATCCTTTCCTTAATTATGTAATCTAAACAATCTCATGGAAAACTACACAATTAAGAAATATTAAGATCCAATTTATCTTACCTCTAAACTAACTCACACAATGTCTTGGCTATGCCTCATTTAGCTTATAGAGATTGATTCCAGCATTTTGTCGAACACCTTTCGGGCGCAAAATTCCTAACTTCTAGAAGTGAG